>WJFA01002079.1:0-17620 GCA_009870155.1 Pseudobourletiella spinata
AGGAAGGTGGCGTAGGTGTGTACAACACACGATGCATGTGTTAGGAATTGTGGGAGGGAGCGGCTCCACGCACACCGGTTCCCATGTGCGATTTTCTGTCAGATTCTTTAAATTCAATGTCCGCCAGGCGGTAACTTTAATCATAGTATAGGTTTTGAAGCCTCTTTGATTGGTTGTGAGTGGACTTACCTGAATGCAAATGAATATGTGTGGCTGGGTTTGTGGACGTAGTGCGTAGTCCGAGTGAAAACCTCGCGCGGTTTTAAAATTTAGGTTAAATGTTAGAAGTGAAGCTGAATCCAACAGAAAATATGCATGTGCGTGAACTATGTTATAAAATTGGGAAAGATGGGCTTTGAAATTTAAGCATGCTCACGCGCTCAGTTTTCAAAAAGCTGATCGCCTTTACGTGTTATTTGAAAAGTTATGCTAAAGCTAAACCTCAGATACGGTTAGTATCATCCCTGTTGATCACGTTACCCTAATCATAGACACTTTATGGTGATTTCTTCAGTAATTATCATAAAATAACAATTGAATTTTTATTACGGGTAGGAGGAAAAGAAATGTTTTCCGTCATCAGGAAAACGAATAAAGTCACTTTTCCTTGTTCTTTTATTGTCGTGTTTACTTCTCTCCAGAATAATTGTAACATACACGGTTTCCGCCTCATCATCATATCATCTCAACCCTTTGACACAGTGACCATGCTTACTTACATAGCTACAGGAGCCTAGAAGGTTGTTACAGTGAAGCTGAATGAGAGTTCCGACGTTCTTCGGAGTACTTGGCGAGCTCTGCGCTTGCAGATCTGCATATGTTGATAATAAACATGTATATCATTCCCTTCTACACTTCCATCAAGCAGTTTGCCTTGTTTCCTAATGCAACATAAGGGAAAGGTCATGTATAGCCTGATTTCTTTTTATCTCACGTTAACTTATCATAGCGAAATTGCGGACAGGGATATGGATTTAAGCTTTCCTTGTCAACAGTAGAGCTGTTTGCCGTCCCA
Source organism: Pseudobourletiella spinata (assembly GCA_009870155.1). Classification (NCBI taxonomy): domain Eukaryota; kingdom Metazoa; phylum Arthropoda; class Collembola; order Symphypleona; family Bourletiellidae; genus Pseudobourletiella; species Pseudobourletiella spinata. The sequence continues at coordinate 1,016 of WJFA01002079.1, forward strand.
TCACTTGAGGCCATGCAAATTGCTTGCTACATTTACATGATTCAATCCTGCGTCATGTAAATGCCAATAGTGGGGAGCAAAGGTCACTTTTTTGTCTTCGAAGTCCGTGAGAGAAAAACTGGCTCGTCATTTATCTAAGTACACACATTTCTCCCCATCTGTATACGTATATAGGTACAGTTGAGCTAGTAGTTCTTTGGCATTTTTCCTCGCTGATGTACAAAATCTGCATTTCAGCTCCTTGTACTACAATAAAACAGTTTTATTTCCCCAATGAGTTCTATCGTTTGGGCTCTAGGTCGAAGAATCTTTCAGGGTTGCTTCCCTTCACACTGCCCCCCCAATCCCTTGAGGTGATTTACTGGGTCCTCACATAGCATTCTCATTCGAACCTAATCCGGGGATAAAGAAGGAGGAGCAGATGCTAAAAGCGGCGTAGTTAACGGAATGTAGGATACAAGCTCCTACTAACACCTTCATAAAGTATACAATTAATTAGACTGCAAATTGGAAAAATACAGCCGTCAAACCTTCTCGTTGTCTCGACGAAAGAGCGAAAATAGCAAGCAACATTTAGTTCGTAGGAAATTGACATTTCCCAGACCATCAGCTAGAGGAACAGCGTTGTAAAGATGCGCGTGGGGAAAAACTGAATATTAGCAATATAACAGGTTGTGTGATGATGATTTAATCCTTTCTATAATTAGTACTAATTAGCTCCTCATTTGCACGGTAGCCGCGAAACCTCTGATGGCACTCTGTTCTATACACCTAGTTTTCAGTTTTACCACAGCTTATTAGAACTTTGGGAAATCATAGCGCACCAGCACTCCAACCCTTCCACACGCACAAACGTCTTTGTTCACTCAATAAGACAAATTTGCCTCCCCCTAACTGTACTTGAGTGACTAATGAGAATCCGTTGTCCATCTGAGTTTCCCTCTTGCGAATAAATGGCATGTGACCATTGATTCAAGTTCCTTGGCTGCAGGGCTAAAGCAGGACGTTCATCGACGTGCAACAGCGAGTGCAACTACAAAGCGTCTGAATACAGAGTATGACATATCGAAAAACAGAACCTGACGTCGGCAGGTTCCTACACATTCTGTGGCCGGCATGGGCAGTGTAGCCTTCAAGTCGACTATTGTAAAGATGAGGTACCGAATTTGCTGGCTAGGCTCTAGGCAACCGAATTGAGTCTGCAAAGTAGGTACAGGCCAGACTAGGTATTTTTGGAAAAGTCTCAAGACGTGCATGTACATAGAGGGCTCTTGTTTTTCACAAGACTGAGGGTTCGAAAGTGGTCGCTGCCGCTGCACTAACTGTTCCATCGAATAGGATTCAAATTGAAATATGGGCGAAAGTTAGTATTTTTCATGCAATACTATATTTTCTTTGAATGCTACTAACATAATTTCAACTTTAGAATTTGACTTGATTTGAAATCCGGCTTTTGTGACATAGGTACGCGACTGAAGACAGGGTCATAATGCATAAGATGGCAGATAAGGGTGAAACACATTTTCTAGATAAAAAGTATGCTAGGCAGTACAAATGCCCACCTTCATTCTGTTTGGAGGGAGCAGGATGAATCTCCGGTGGTTATCAGTGTTCCTTTAGAACGTCTTCGTTCAGCACTCCTCTTGTATGCATTCGTACAGGACATAGGGTGCCTTAAGGTGTGCTAATAACCACCACAGCTTATAGTGACAAGCCCCATGCCAACATATTTACCTATTTAATTAAGAGTACACGTTGATGGAGAATGCAGTCGAGCCAGGATTGCAAAGCAGGAAAAGGAGTAAGGAAGACTCTCGGCTAAGCATGCATGTGTGTAGAGTAGGACGACGACTGCGGGGAGTGAATGTGTGTCTTGTATGAATGCTGCGGTAGGGTTGGCGGCGGTGCCCAGTTCTCATTGTGGCATACACACAAAAGTATGTGAGTAGCCAGCGGGCATTTGTATTTAGAAAAAAAGAAGTTTTACAGCTATGTGGGCTGTATATTGCTCGGCAGGTTCTTTACACTCGGCTTAACGCACATTACTATATACATGTATGCGTTTGGGTACTTTGCCTTATCCTTTTACTTGTCATCTGCTGGTTGTAAGTCGTGTGGTGGTGGCAGTGTGGGATACCATACGGTAACAACAACAATGAGCCTTCTATACCGTACCTCCCCACCTGAGAGCATTGGTGATGGAATAACAGAACGGCGCGTAATAAAATCCATACCGTGGGCATAGTTTACTACCAATACCACCACTACTACTACAACTAACTACACACACCTTTGGGTATGCACTCATTCCTGTTCCTCGCGCATAAGAGTTGGTTGAAACGATGTGAATGTCGGTACACTAGTCGCGAGATGAATGCAGCCAGCAGGATAATAGGAGTGAACATGAACATATATAGAGCCTTGCACTCTGCTGAGGCTCCGTCCTGTATAATGTTATATTGTTGAATTATAATCATGGTGAAGGTGGTGGTGTGCTGGTGGCAGTAGAAGTGGTACGCTCTTCGGCGAAGTCTCCTTTTCCTTCTATTCACTTCGTAGTTCCTATGTAGCAGTTTAGAATTGAATCTGATACAAGTGAATAATCTCGTCATTACTTCCGACGACAATCATAGTTCGTTGGAGGCTCCTTTTTCTCACTCCGAACAGGGAGATAGACTGACAGTTAGTTGCCACTCTCGAGCCACTAGTGTGAATACGGATTTGATTTTTCGCCGGTTTTATCCGGTCGGACGGAGAGCATAACGTTAACATAATAGAGTTATCTCCTCAAAGGAGTGTCGACTCTTAAAGGCAGACGACCCGTTTTTGTTTTACGTTCCAACGTCCCTTCCCATCCATCTCGCTGAACGCTTCAAACCATAGGTTGTGTTCGACAGTGTGTGTGTGCGTGTGTGTGTGTGCATGCGCAATGTGATTACATGGTCCACGTGAGATTCCATCAACGGGTGCATGTGTATCGTATGTGGATTTCGAAGAGCAAGTCACTTCCGTTTCGTTGGGTTTTATCGTACAATGTTTGACTCCCGACAGTGTGTGCATTGTGTTGGGTTCTCCAGTGATGAAGTGATACTTCCAGCATCCTCTCCGCAATTTTCCCACACTTTGTTCCGCTTACCACTATAGAGGACTGGACTCAGCACTTGGAATTCCCGGTCTTTTGTCCAAGGGCTCAAGAGATTGTGAAGGTTAGTGTGCTTCGATGATGTTGATGGAGCTTGGAAAAAGCTGAAAAAAACATATTTTATAATCGCCAGCTTTTGTCATGACTTCAGTGGAAATTGTTTAGAAACGAGGCTTTTTGCCAAAAAAGTAATCCATGAGGGTGGATACATGGTTGAGAAGTTTTTATGCGGCAGCTTGTATTTTTTATTGTCGCTTTTGTCGCTGACGGTGTTGTTGTAACAAATTCATATAACAGTACAAAGCTTCCCAGCCGCTGCGACATTTTTTGTGGAATACATAGAACAATGCATATTATCATCATCGTCGTGGTCGCGCACTTTTTTCTCCACATCGTTGAAAAAAGTCGGGCGAATGAAATTAATGTTTGTAAATTGGTCCCCATTATTCGCTCTTTGAAGTCCACATTGCGTCACTGCCTGTAAGTGGGTGATAAAGAACATGTTTGAATATTGTGCCTACTTTTAGAAGTAAAGGGTTTCACATTGTCAGATCTGAGTGAGTGACCTCAATAATTATTTCTTGGCTTGTTGTTTTTCATGGTTAAGGCGCGTGAAGTTGAGATAAAACGATTTGACTGACTGTGAGAGTGGGTTTGGAGGGGAGTGAGGGAGGGAATATGCAGTAGTTGTTGAAGAGGTGTGAGTGAGTCTGTTTCGTTATGTGGGGAGAATACTAGTTTTTCACCAGCTTTAGATATAATCCTCATTACACACACCGCACGACGACCAACCATATTTTTGCATTTAAACCTGCTGATTAAATGCTGATTTAATACCACATTAGGTAAGAAAAAATAGCATTCTCAGGAATATGATAAATTGAAATTTTTCTGTGGTGCATGTCATTCGCTCTACGAGTATCTCATATAAGCCCCATGTGAGCGAGTGAGCTACGCGAGCGTGCATGAGCCTTTAAAGGGAGGATTAGCTGTGATGATGGCGTGGCATAGCATTTATAGCAAACGAGGAGTACTTATTTCGAGTGTATGTGTATGCACGCAATGGGGCAAGAGGATTAAATGTATGTGTGTACAAGTATGTATTTTAAACTGTTGTGTGAAGAGTCATAAAATTTGAGAAATCATTTAAATGATATTGGAGTGCGAGCGGTAAACCGGTAGGCTTGGCTAGAACTGAGAACGTGAAGGCTCATTATGCGAGAATAATTGTTATTACTGAGTGTCCTCGTGGGTAACTAATCCAAAGGAATGCATATATGTGGGTGTATGTTGGTCGAGACACCTTTGCAGTGTTCTTCCGTCTTATGAAATACCTACTACAATGTCATCACGATCAAATCGTTGATTGTAATCTCGAGAATCTTGAAGGTGAATTTTGCTTGGAGGCAGTTACATTTAGATAAAGTATTTGCGTACATTTTAATTGGGCCGGCTAGAGAACGGGCTGGAACATGCTTTATGGTCCTCTAGTAGTCAAAAGTGGCCTGTAATCGATGTGTTAGTGTAGAAATTGTTAGTTCTGTGGAGACGCAGAAGTGTTCTCGCATAGAAACATTTTTACACACTCACAGACAGTGTAAATCCACAGTCAGATGAGCATGAAGCCCCAGGATCACAGGTGTTCTACGGCTGTCTGACGACATGTGTGTGCATGGTACTCGTCCTCCTCGGCGCAACAGTGGAGCCAGCATGTTTTTGTGGGGTGGGGAGGTAGGTAATTTAAACTTCCGGAGACCTTGTTCTCTGGAGTAATGACATGCACAGGAGCTCTGTAGCTTCTTTTAGACGGATTCGTTCAGCAAGCCAGAGGGGGAGGAGGATAATGAAAAAGTTATTACGCCGCATATAGTATACGCCATGTCTGTATCCAATTAATTTGAATTCAGACTTGAATTCCTCAAATAGAATTTTCCCGCAGCACTGGAAAGGTTAACTGCACTGGTGTGTGGATTCTACCGTGGAAAATGCTAAAGCCTCCTTCATAACTAAACTAACTTGCTTCAGCCAGCAAGGCCGCGTGTGTGGTGAAGCTGTGTTATTGAGTAATTGGCAATTGACCGTGTTTTTTCGTCGTTATTGTTGTTATTGCCGCTGATGTGCAGTGTGGTCGAGTGTACAAAGTGCGATTTCGTCTACTCTGAAATTTAGAAAAGAGCTTTCACGGGAGCAATTCCCACAATTTTGATCATCTTCTCCAACATTTTCTCCTCTTACTTGTGCTTATTACGAACCGTTGCCAAATGCCTTGAAGGGAGCAGTGCATCACAATGTGGAGAGACCAGTAGTTCTTATAGAGCGAGTTAAACTTATGATTACCGTCCGTGAGTATAGTTTACTGAGCCAACTCGTTGGGACACGAGCGTGTGTATTTCGGGAGGACGATTAGAAGTTAGCCAAGAGGAAAATGATTACTTTGCGTAGGAGGAAAAGTACAGCAATATCTGGGACTGGGAAAAACTTGGCAGATATTATTTTTATATCTACACTCACCTGGTTGTGACCAGATGAAAGGTTTTCAAAATGAAAGCTTCTTGTTACTCGACCAAGCATCGATCGAGCTTCTCCTACTACGCATCCAGTATGAAAGGGCGGAAAGGGAGTAGTATAAATACGGCTTGTAGTACCGACGATAACAACTGCAAGTCCATTTCATCGTCTAATTGCTGCTCAACATGTGGGAGGAAGCGAGCGTGGCTTATGAAATTTAAGAAATGTGGGAACTGTCACTTGTCCGTTTGCAGACGTTGTACAATTGGTGGGCAGAACCTCGTTATCTGCGGACTATGCCAGCAGACGTCAAGGTTAACATCCTATGAATGACTTTTTAGAATTTCGTTAGTCCTGTTGACGACAGAGAAAAAAATTGGTAAATTTTTGGGTTCAGTGCATCCAATAACTGATCCCGTATAGATGTGCACCTATGCCGCGGGTGGTTCAAGACTCTAAGTTTAGTTGTAATGGCTTCAGTTTGTAATTTGTAAAGTATTAATGTCTTGCGTGTTCTTGTATGTCAGGAAAGAAAAGCAGACGTCGAATAACTGGTCCTTCGCTAGTGGGCCTCCTCGTACGAATACGAGGGTGATTACCAGTAGCAAAGTCCGGGAATATTTGGAGAAATTGATTGAAAAACAACTGGGAGGAAGTCCTCTGGACCTCGCCAACGTCTCTGCCGCCAACCATCCACATTGTAAGTTTTCTACTTCACCTCCGATCCCATGCAGTACCCATAACTGTTCGTGCTGCGAAATGTCTCACGGAGATTTCAATTTTTATTGCTTCCTGGCTTGTTGTCTTGCGGAAGGCTGACAAGGGGAGGATCCCATATGTCCTCCTAGCACAGAATGGATACTAAGCGGATTCAAGAGGTCATCTAGGATCATTGCTTCTGCCAAAATCCGAGGTGCGGGAATTCAGGTTTGCCTGAGTTACAAGTTTCCGAATATTTAGTCACTCGGGACCAAAGAGTATGTCTTCGCTCTAAAAATCCATGTGTAATCCCATTAGGATTTTCCAGCTTTGAGGAGGCACCCATTAACGCCTGTTGGGCTACATCTGATGAAAATTTGGAATTGTATCTATTGGTTCCCAATGCAGTAAAATTTTTGGAAAGTACGAAGTATTGAATTTGTACACCATTCGCATGCATATTACCCGCAAACAACAGTATGGGAGGCACTTTTGGCACATTTTGCGAAATTCACTCAAATCAAAACTGGAAAATCCTTATGGGATTTAACATATGATTTGTTAATGAAGGCACACTTTCCCCTTTGTTGACGAAGTGATGAAAACTTAGAGGGCTTGCAACTCAGCCAAACCTGATTTTCCGCACCTAGGAGCTTGGCATTAGTAATGCACCTATGACACAATGAGATCTTAAATCCGCAGTGTCCAGTCTGTGCTAGAGGACATGTGGGATCCTCCCCTTGTGGAACCCAGTCAGTATATATTACCGTGAATTTACCGTAGTGTGAAAGAGATAATTTGTGGCATTTGTCTACAAGGGGAATTTAGCAGGCAGTCGCTAAGTAATGGCCTTTTCAGTCAGACCGCTGCGACTTGGAGTTTTGGCGTTTGGAGCGATTGCACTTATGCGTTTGAACTCTTTGTAGACCGGAAATTTGTCCAGAATTATCATGAGAAGTTGACAAACACTGTGATAGAGTTGGGCAAATCTCTCCACCTCCGCCCCGCTGACTATGATAATGACGGTAATTTTTTCTTTTAACAAATACATTTATTTCCCACCCGAATTAGCACTTCAGAGTTATTCAGGCACCATTATTGTGAGTTGGAAAGTTTATCGTGTCCCATCATCTGAAACAGAGTGCGAATGACTGTAACGCACGGGGGCTGATAGCGTTATTTTATTTTTGTGACTCAGATAACCCGACCATTTATAGTCAGCCAGCCGCAGAACCAGCCCATGATAATTTCACCAAGCTGCTGGTGGAAGTAAAGGAAGCTGCGATGGAAGTGGGGCCTCTAGATGAGGATCAGACTGTCATCAGTAAATCATTACATGATGAAGACCCTGTAATTAGCATGGCTCTCATTTCACAGCCAGTGGAGACCAACTACGAAGAAATCCTCTCTACAGCTATTTTAAATAAGGTCATCACTGATGTGAGTCTTGGAGATACCAGGAAGTCGTTGTCACCAGTAATTAGCGTCGTTGACTCGGCCGTTCAGACGGATAATGATGGAGAGCTGAGTGGAACCGGCAGTGGAAAGTACAGTGAGTAAAAATATGGACGCACTTTTCACATTCCATTTGTTCTCGCTTCAAATTACCTCCAGCAAAGCGCAAGTTTTCACTCTCAAATTATTCACCTACCCCTTCCTAATTCACTTGTTGCTATCAGTCCATTTTGTTTCTTGTGTGGGTGGGCATAGTGTGCAGGAGATACAAAACACGTTTGTCCTATCAACGCCGTTCCACTTCAAAAATTATCTTTATTCGCAGATGTCAAGAGCTGGGTTGACGGTTTCTCTAACTTTTCGGATGATGACATTAGTTTGGGTACGAGCAGTTCGAATTGGTCTGGTGGAGATGGCATCAATCCTCCCGTCGTCCAGCAGGTAATTATACTATCCGAATTACTTACGCATCTCACATCCATTTCCACACTGACGACAGTCCACAGTCGAGCCGCGGCCTGCTCGTGTGGAAAGGATGAGAGGCGGGGTATTGTGAACTGCTCGTTATGTTTCTCTTGGATTAGTCATGGCCTAATATTTCCATATCAACAACCATTGTTCCCATGTGTTATGGTCCACCTTGGTTTGCCATGTGGTCGGCCCGAGAGTAATTGCAGTGCGTTTCAGAGAATGAACTTTATTTGCATTTCAAATCATCATGTTTTCTTCTTCTCTCTCCCTCACAAGCAGATTGAGGAGCACGTGGAGATAACTTACGAAACGAATGAGACGGACACAGACACCTCTGAGGAGTCCCCATTGCCGCAGCAGCAACGCCCCCGCAAAACGAAAAAGTTGAAGCAGCAACCCGTCCCCTTCCCAGAACATGGCGTTGACATCATCGACTCTCCTGAGGAGCTTGAGGAGGATGAACCATCGAAAAAAATCTCTCAAGTCCTCGCATGGGAACAGAATTGGCTGTTCAAGAGAAAGAAGAAGCCGATTTTGTTCAGCAAGATGGCTGCAGAATCCGTCCCGATGCTCGTGCCGAACCCGTCGGCCGCGGAGAATGAGCTAAATGAAGTGGAGAAATTGTCAGACATAGAGGACGACGACTTTGTCGGGGGCTACTTTGAATTTCCAGAGGATCATCCAGCCGGGAATAATAACGATAATAATGTCAATAATAACAATACTAATGATGATGACGGAGAAAATGAGGGTCCCTTTCCAGACATAAAGTGGCCTCAGGATGTCGAGATTGCTGCAGGGAAAACAGTACGAGTATCGATTACTATTACAGATCCTGAAAGTGAGTCCCACTCCATGTATTTTTATATAGGCACCCCTGTGCGTTCGAGACTACATTGTCATTGTCATTCATAATGTGCTACCAGTAACAATAGCAGCGGTTGTCAACTCTGAAAGGCGTTGAGCCCTGTATACATGCACGTGTTTTATTAATGTAGTGGCCCCACCCGTCTGGCGATCAGTGAAAACGAAGCGGATATTAACGTCGCAGAGTGATAAAATTGAAATTAAAGCAGACCCACCCAAGCATGCCCTCATCATTCGAAATGCTCAAGACAACGATGGGGGCCTTTACGAAGTGGTTCTAAAAAAGAAAAATAGAGAGGGTGCAGGGTCAGAGTTTTCCCGTAATTTTCGCATCAATGTTAAAGGTACCTTGAACTCATTTACTTTCTTATTGTGATAAAATAACTTGACTCAATGGAATTCCTTCAGCCGCGGAAAAGAAAAAGTTTGCCCCGGTAATCACCGTCTTCCCGGACGTCGTACAGTTTACAAAGTCAGGCGACCCCCTATCAGTCGACTTTGAACTCTCTGGTCATCCCGAGCCTGTGCTCAATGTATTCAAAGGAAACGATATCATTACTTCATTAGGTACAAACAAGAATTTCTAATACCTTTCATGCCTTAATATCAGCTCACAGTGCAGCATTGATGAAGTTTCGTTTGAATTCATAGAGAACAAGGGTAAAGGCCGCTGGACGCTCACACTCAGGCGGGAGAGCGATCAAACGTCGGAAACGATTCCTGGAGAATACATAGCAGTAGCTACTAACACGCTGGGCACAACGCGGGCCACATTCAAGATCGAAGAGAAGCCAGAAGCGACTGCTTCGCATGCTGCAACTGTTGCGAAAGAGGAAGAAAAAATGTGTCCCACATTTGTGAGAACCCATTCAGTATTGAGATTGAGCCTTAGTTCGCGCTTAAAATTTCTCATGTATCTAACATTTATTGCAGGTTGAGGCGCAAATCGAAATGGAACCCCGCTCATCCTCTGCATCGCCTGCCGAAGAGACTTTGAAGGAGACATCGCAGTCAATAGTAACCAACGAAACTTTAGAGCTTGAAGAGGATGAACAGAATAGGCGCTTTACAGTTGCGGAGCGGGAGAAGAGCAAGTGGGCCAACCCCATTAAATTAGACTTCAATCCTTACGCACCAGAAAATTTAGCAAAACGAATCAGGGCGGGGAGGTGCGATGATGTTACAATTTTATTGCGTCATCTAAATTCATCATGAACTGGAGTTTCTCACATTTTAAGACTTTCTCCTATCCCTCATCATGACAGATCCAATCGAGATTTGATTATGGGGACCACTGGTATAACCCCTGCAACAGCGGAGGATGGTCCGGAACCAGTGATGGAAGAACCGTTCTTTAAGATTGATAGAAGAGATTTGAAAAAACAGGTCACTCCGGAGCCTAATATCGTAATGGTAGAAAAACCATCCAACATTCTTCCTTCAGATCTTGGAGGAGTAAAATTGCCATCTGTCAAAGAGCTAGCTCAGCAGTTTTCTCCACTGGTAATGACTTGATTTAAACAAGCTGAGAAGTTTTTCTTCAGAAATAATATCATGTACTCAAGTAAGCAGTACGCTTTAACTTCCAGACTGAGAAAAGTTCAGCCGAAATCAGTAAACCTTTACCTGCCCACAGGGATGTTGGGAGAGCAATACAGGTATTTATATGCAGTGACCTAATCAATTATGTAATCAGTGTGCTTTCATCAGTAATACGTAGAAGCCACTTATTCAGTTATATTTGACATTGATAATGCTTTTCTGATATTCGTCATTGCCATCGCAGCTTCGAAAGAGTCAGTTTGACACATTCCCACGGTATTCCGAGCCTAGAATCCTTCCACGTTCCAAATCATTAGTGAGTGACACACCAACTAAGTATAGGGACCACCAACCGAGAAGGAATAGCAATATTCCACCTGATCCGACAGAAATTCAATCAGATCAGCCGCACATAGCGGAGAGAATGTTTTACACGTTGCCATCAGTGCGTCCATCAATTAAACACCGAAGTTTCCCTGACTTCTCCAGCCCAAATGTGGATCCCGAGACCGAGAATTTACGAAACAAACTGGAGGCACCCTTTCCGACATCTCCCACAGTTACTAGGTCTGAGACGATTTTATTACAAAAAGGCGTGCTCCACCGGCAGGCCTGGATCAAGGATCCCGAGCCTCCATCTCCTCAATCCGACTCGCAAGCCACTACGAAAGAAACTATTCCTATCTTAACTCCAGAGAACTCAACAAAACTGCATTCAAGAACAGCAAATACATATCGTCTTTCTCAACCTGATGTGAGAATTTCCGTAACAGAAAAGGCATCGCATCCTTTGGAAAACTTTACTTGTCCACCAGAGATGCATTTTTCCGCAAACGTTGCGAACCGTCCCTTTGAGACCATCGTACCTACACCCCACAAGGAAGTTTCTACCACAGAATCGGAAATTATGCTAGCTGAAGTTCCGGCATCTTTGCCGAAGACACTGACACCAAAGCCTGATGACCAGAGCCTTATTGATGAGTCAATATTAATTATCACAGAATCCAGCCCATTAGAATCGGTATCTGAAAAGCCGTTTAATAATGAATCCGTCATTACCATTTCCGAGGAGAAATATTCTGGTGTTGCGCTTAGTGATGATAATGCGAGAAGAATTGATCCACCATCACCGTCCTCCAAAGATGAAGAAAAAATGTCTCAGAATACGAATACAGTATCTGTCCATTCAGAGAAGCGACCGGAAAATACCTCAGAAGGATTAACAACTCAGGATCTGCGCCGGCTAACTCGTACTATTGTCCGCGCAGCTCGAATGCGGAAAGGAGGCAAGGCCCCTGCGGCGGATGACATGGTCAATCTGTAATGAACTTAGGATGTCTCCACCATTTTCCCCAGTCTACGCAAGTACCAATTTACTGCTTTCGAGGAATAGATCTTTACAGGCGCAAGTGTGAAAAATGCACTGTGGTGTTCGTGTCAACGTCAATGTTTCAACTTATTTGTTTTTCATCAGAATGACTGCTATGGTTTTTCAAAGTTTCGGGCTTGAATAATTTCGTTCTTAGGTATTATGTGATCCTGCAGAACGACTAGACTTTGTGAAATTATACAATGAAGGGGATTCAAGGTGGTGGCTCTTCTCTCAGTGTGGAATAACAAATGATTTAAGATTTAACAGATGCCTTTGATGAAATGTGTGTGGTGTTGATGTCCTTAGATGAGAATTTTCTTTACTGTGTTGTTTGGGGTCTTGGGCAATACAACCAATTGCAACTCAACCAGGCTCATACTCATACTGAACCAGAGCCACCTTAACCACAGTAAAGCTGAACCAGAACCATCTCAACCACAGCCGATCTGAACCAGAGCCAACTCGACTCCTAGAGAATCAAATTCTCTAGGACGTCTTCTCAGATTGTTATAAATGATTCTCTATAGTTTAAAACAAAAATCATGTATGGTATAATGATTATGTAGAGCGAACTCAAAGCTCATCTTACTCAGTTAGCATACTCGAATCGAATTCACTTGGCATCAAATTGAATATTTGGAATGTAAAAATATGATGCCGATGCCATAGTATGATTCCCTGCCGACACACCACACGGATTTGAAGCAAGCCATATCAACTACCAGCACAATGGGTTACCACTTACCTGGTTCAGAGGCAGGGTGGTTGAGATGTGACGTGGGTAGAAGGAAATCTGGTTGAAATTCCTCTTGATTCAGAGAAATCCTGTCTGGTTGAGCTTGAATTTGGTTGAGTTGGGTCTGGTTCAGCTTGAATTTGGTTGAGTTGGGTCTGGTTCACGTCGGCTGTGGTTGAGGTGGTTCTGGTTCAACTTTATTGTGGTTAAGTTGGCTGTGTTTCAGTATGAGTACGAGCCTGGTTGAGTTGCCATTGGTTGTATTGTCCGAGTCCCGTTGTTTGGTTGTCTCGCGCGGAGTTAGCTTTCGTACCTTATTTAACGATAAACTTAAACTTAAAAACATTAACTGTGGGAATTGGCTGTTTTTTAATTTCGTCAATTGCAATGTTATTTATTTTCGTGCTCGCCTGGTAACTTCGGAAAAGATCTCCCGTGCTTAAAATGTTTGTGGTAGGGATGAACAATAATATATTTTGTTACCTTTCAGGTTCATAGTCTGACGGCACGGAGTGTATCGCGAGAGTTTCGTGAAGGACTTAAAATTTCCAAGGGTCCGCTAAGCACTCCACAAAACATCGTCAAGATAAACACAGCACCATGCATTAATAATGTGACGGGAGATAAAGCCATTAATTCTGTTGTGTCAAATGAGCATAATAGCGCGTAATCATGCGAAGTAGTTTTTTTTAAAAATGATTCTATCTACTGACTTCGAGTGGTAATGATACGTGCATAGTGTGATGTTAGTTGCATTCAAGACTACCTGTTAAATAATACACTGGTTTACTAAGTTTATGAAAGAATGTTGCAGTAAGGTGTACTGAATTTGGTTCTCAAGTATGCCTTCAGATCTTGAAGAACGGATGAAATTAATGGCACTGGACGCACGGAGTCGCTTCTGTAATGGGAGAATGATCCTTTCCGGTTCCAAGTAAACCAGTGGATGACGATTTCAGACAAACTATTGAATTGGTATAAAGTATATTATCAAACGTTATGTGGTTATCTAGTTATCGTAAATAAATATTTCGATGCCGACTGTTACTTGTTATTGAATAACAATGAAAAGCACTTGACTTATTTTTCATCGGATCATGCATTATGAAAGCAAAGTGATTGGAAGGGCTCGAGAACAATCCAACCACGTGAAATGGACTACGCAGAACTCAACCAAGGTGGAACTGAACCATGATTCAACCCATCCAGGTTTGAATTGAATAATGTTGCTACTCAACCAGATCTTATCTCAACCAAGTCGGATCTCACCCAAGTTGCTACTCAACTTGGTGGAATCTAAACCAGGATCATATACAGCCAGGGTTCATCTCAACTAGTCGGCTACTCAACCACGTTTGACCCAGGGATGTAATCATACACCGAAACCCTTATATACGCTCGGGGGGTCCAACTACCACTTCCCAGAGGGGGTCCTAATTTCCATTTTGAAAAAGTGACAAAAAAACTTCGACCTCAGATTACCGCGTTTATAGTGGTTTCAGAATCAGTACTTCAAACGTACTTTTCCCCCTTTCTAATTTCTACAATTTTAGTAATTTTAAGAATTTTCACGTTAATGATTTCCAGAGCATAATTTGACTTATTTTACTTCAAGCGTGCCTTTCGCAACGCTACTTTTGCTGCGGTAGCGAGTAAAATACTACCCCTCATTGGTGTTTTTCGCAAAATTCAATTTGTACAAACCAGTGCAAAAATGCTAAAGAAGCAATGGTACTGTTGGTTTATGACCTGTTCTGCCATTAAGCAAAATTCTGTGCTTTATCTTTCTAAAATATTATTGTTTGGATGATTAGTTTTTTAAAAACCCAAACTTTGAGGTCAATATTTTTTAGTTCAATTTTTAAAACAATTATGCAAACAAAATAGTATTCCTGTAATTTTCTGGCTTGCTTATCATAACAAAACGAATACAAAAAAAAACAAAAAAAACCTTTTCCACTTATTTCCCAATACCCAAAGTGAACAGTCAACACCTATCCCCACGTGATCTATTATTTTGATTATCCGCGATTGTTCAATTTAAAATAATAGTTCACCGGGATATCCGCCTTCTACTTTTGTGACACAGTTGTTATGAGGAATAAATAATTAAAATTCAAGGGGGAACCCCATTACCAACATCTTCGGCAAAGCAAACAAGCGAAGAAACAACAATTTCGGGGGAGGGTAACCCCACCGGCTTTTAAAATGCTTGGAAATTTTAGGTCCGAATTTCGGGAGGGGACCCCATACTGGCTTTAAAATCGTTTTTAAAAATTTGAGGTCCACCTCTATAGAGGAGACCCCACACGGGCTTTAAATTTTTTTAGAAATTTGAGGTCCAAATTTCGGGAGCGGACCCCTCACTGGCTTTAAAATTTTTTCGAAATTTAAGGTCCTTATTTCGGGAGGGGACCCCCCACTGGCTTTAAATTTTTTTAAAATATGAGGTCCAAATTTTTGGAGGGACCCCCCTCCCCATTAACTCTCAAAATATTTGACAATTTGGAGTCCACGTTCTGGCGAGGGGACCCCCCTGGGATTCGTACTCGTGAGTGTAGATGATAGGACTAAGGCACGACATAAATCCCCTCACCAGCTTTAGCCCACACGAAATAGTGGGCAAAGCGTTGTTTTAAGACCCGTATATCTCGGCTACCGTTGCGAAATGCACCCCTTTGTACTTTCAGCTGATAGGGGACCATCCCTGGAACCCGAGTCCGGGCTTCGCCCGGACCCGGGTCCCTCTTTGAAAATTTTTCTCGGGGGGGGGGTCCCCGGGTCCTGACGTGACGAGGGGTTTCGGTGTATGGATGTAATGATAAAAAATCACTAATCACCAGAAACAGTGATCAGTGATTAATCAGTAAACAGAATTTGAGCCGAAAGATCACCAGTCAAGAATCACTAAAGTAACGAAAATATGTAATAAACAGTAATCATTAATCACCAACGTATCCATAATAATCACAAATCGGAAATCAATAATCACGAGTTTTTATTGTGGAACTGGCTTTTCGTATAATGTAACACGCAGGGTTGAATATAGATGATTGAAAAAGGACCAACCGCCTTACATGTCTGTTCATTGAACATGGGCACAAGTTCCATCTTTGTGCGACATTTTATTTCAACATACCCAGTCAATAGAATTGCTGCATTCAAGCTCAGCAACGAGATAACCACGGTTGACCTAAGCAAATTTGATCATTAACCTTAATCATTGACCGTCATGATTTTAGTCGATAATCATAATAATTATCTCAATTGATATCAGTAATCATAATCATTACCCTTGATAATTTTAACCAATAATCATGATCACCAATCAAATTTTGCCACGGTTATAAGTAACTGTAATTGCTAATCAATTTCGCGGTGTAGCTTAATCAACAATCATAATCAGTAATCACAACTATTTTTACTTTGAATCATAATTAGTACTCATCATAAATGAAAAATTGTAATTATTGCATCTCTGGTTTGACCTCAACCAATTTAATACTGAACCAGGCCTGTTGTCACCTACAGTTGGGCTCAACCAGGTAAAAATTCCCATTTTTACCAAATTATCCCATAACTCACCCACGTTCATGAACAAAAGGGCTCTGCGAAATAGATTCCCCGATGAAGAGACTCCAGATGAAGCATGGGGAGCGAAAATCACTGATAATATACAAATTTAAGTGAATGTATAACAACCCTCCATGTTTATTTATAATCAATTAATACCATTGTTGTGAAATATGGATTGGAAAAATTCACAATTACGGAATCATGACTGACTTGAAAGGAACGGGAGCACTGCCTAGT
>WJFA01002080.1:0-17615 GCA_009870155.1 Pseudobourletiella spinata
CCTGCCTTGCTCCCCTGAAACGTGGGAGGAAATTAAATGGACAATTCAGGCAAGCGGTGTGAGTAAATGAGAAGGAAGAGGGCTTTTCCACCCGCGTTTACATTCACCTCTCCCCTGGTCTGATTATCACTCTGAACCGTTCACCTTGTAGTCAAGAGTATGACACGAC
The DNA here is from genome assembly GCA_009870155.1 of Pseudobourletiella spinata. Lineage (NCBI taxonomy): Eukaryota > Metazoa > Arthropoda > Collembola > Symphypleona > Bourletiellidae > Pseudobourletiella > Pseudobourletiella spinata. The sequence continues at coordinate 170 of WJFA01002080.1, forward strand.
ACGACAGACGAGAGGGACGAATGACCACTGTTATTGACCTTTAGTCCCTTGAGCCCATTTAACCCTTCGTTAGGGCAGCATACATGGCGACCCTGCTGACATTACATGTGACATTTGAACTGCGAGTTTTAAAAGTGTAATTTTGTAAAATTCCCCTCCGTGCATGAATTTTTTATGAAAAATGATTCCTTCCATAGCAGCCACACGACGTCCGGCTCATCACTGACAGAGCAAGGGGATGCGAATGACGGGAAGAGCCGTTGGTTCGGCGCTGAAAATGATGAGGCACAAGCGAGAGCTGAGGCACTGCTGCGTACGAGTGTGTGTACGAGACAGAGAGAGAGAGTGTGTCTGTGTGCTGTTGGTGTGGTGCTGCTCCAACGCTCAGCAGCCAGTTTGACGAAGAAGAGGCCGGACAACATGCGCAGAGTAAGTACAGCCCCTCGGCGGGAATCCAGTCTCCTCCTCACAAATCCAGTGAATATTCACATCCTTTTGACACTTACCATCGGCAGCAGTCTTGTTCCCAACGTAACAACGACTACAAGGCCGGAGTGAGAGGGGCTGAATACATAGGGAATACGTCCGTCGTTCTCATGTCGGTAAAGGCAACTATTTTTTAGAACCACTACTACGACGTCCTACACAACTATTGTTTATTATTGACGGCACAGTGCACCTCTCCAGCTCTGTGTACCCGCAGTGAGGTGAAGCTCCACGGAAAATCTCAGGATCCCCGTGCAATATCCGCGACGATCAAATTGAGCTATTGGCGAAGAGGATTGTGTGGAAAGGCAATAATTTACCAAACGATCAGCTCTATTTGCTCTGTGGGAAATTATAGGAGACTTTGGAAGTGCAAGGTGGAAGACCGAGTGCAGGAGAGAAGGAACACACATACTTGGGGAAGGAAAAAAGACAGAAAGAAGAGTGAACTGTTTCAATTTCACACCTCAGTCGGGTGCAAACTCAACCATAAATTGGATTAAGTTAATAAAGACTCGGGTGATTGGTCCGACGGTAGAAGTGTAGTACAGTAGAGGCAAGCGGTATTGTAAGTTGAAGAAACTTCAAGCTCAACTCCTCTCCTCGCTCATCTTTTCGCCCGCCGATACTGCCTCCAGTGGGAAGAGGAATTTTGTAATAACAGGACCGAAGCTAAGGTAATTTTACTCGCGCTCAACTTGTGTGCACCCTTTGTGCCTCGAGTGGATTGGTATATAGATGAGGCCTTGCTGTTGCTGTAAGTGAGACCGGTGGTGACTCGAGTTCATTTTTGAACGTAATAATAATAATACTTTGATGTGTATAAAAATTGGAGTTTGTATGAAGTTGTAAAGAATAGTGAGAGGTGGACGAAGGAGGTGAAGAAGACGAAGAAGAAACTGGATTGATTGAGTTGATCAATAATAATACGTCTGCCTGCACTTACTACTACTTATAATACTACTGAACTACAGGGCCAGCTGGTGATGTGTTTATGCTGTAGCAGGAGTATGTTAGCCAGACCGAGTTGAATATGTAGAGAAGATTTGAGACTTGGTTGTAGTAGGATTCCGACGGTGAGGAAACCAGATTATCAATTACGACGCTTGAGACATTGAACACAATCCTCTAGTGCTGCATCGTGCTGAGCAATCCGCTTCTGTCATTCCTTACACCACATCTCTTCCCCATTCGTATGAGTGTGCAATTGTTTGTCGTAGTAGGAAATCTGACAAATTCTTATTACAATTTTTTTCTGTCTAACTCGAGCGTCAATGTGAACAGGATTGTGCAAGGTGAATATTTAGCCAGAAAAGTCAAGAAGGACAGAGACGAGAGGCAAGGAGCACAGAATGTGCATTTATATTTATGATTACGGGAGGGACGAGTGAGATGGGACTCGATTTTACCGCAGGGAGTGAAGAGAAGAGGGAGAGAAGTGGAAAAATTGCAATAGGTTTGAAAAAGAATACTTTTTATTATCAGGGTACGGACGGACGACGAAGACATAAGAGGAGCGGTGGACAAAGTCGGAGCCCCTATTGAAACCTGACCTAGGAAACAACCTAAACCGGGGTCATCGAGGAGTAATTGTGGTTACCGTTTCTTCCCATTTATTTACTCATCTGTCAGCCCGTATTTATTGTTCCATTCGGACATTTAATCTTCCCAAGCGGCCGGAGTACGCAAGTAGACTCCATTTCAGTGATCCAGTCTATTCATCTTGATATTCCTGATAAAGACTACCTCCTCATTCAGGATTACAGTGAAAAAAAATGAAGAGCAAAGTTTTTACCTCCTGAACACTCACACACAGAAAGAGACCAAGTGGAGGAAAAGACGAAGGCGAAGACGAAGAAGTCAAGTGCAACTTTTGTGACTGGATTTTTTCTCTTCGAGCACTTCTTGGAGTGCTCCACCCTCATTACGAGAACGATTACGAGAAGAGTTCTTCCCCGTTTTCAAGACAGAAAATTAACGTTTAGCTGACAAGTTTTATGGATTTATTTGCCGGTGGCAAATATTAATTTTTTTGACTTTTTTCCAAAACCTCATGAATCCTGGCACATTGTGAAGGTGTTCACCGCCTGTCTATACGGAGAAAAATATATCTGTGCTACAAGCTGTGCTCCTCATGTGATCTGCAGCACAGCACTACTACTAGTAGTATAACAGCCCATCTGCAACCACTTGCACTTGGCTGACACAAAAAAGCCAGCTTATCTTCATAATATATTCCTTCTCTACCACCTTCTCTATATCTTGACTACACGTACGTCCAGAAAAGAGTTCCCCGAGCGGGTCAACTTGCCACACTATACCGAGGTGTAATTAGTTTTTCCATCAATATACTTGGGGTGTCAGAACTTTTTGAGGAGCGTCACCACGCCTGTAAAAGTTTACCCTTCCGGAATGTGTTTGAGGACGATTGCATCCTATGTATTTATAAAGTCTGTGCGAATCGGCGGATAGTAGTAGTCGTGAGTTCCGCTAAAAGTTACAGCAGACTCTTTTGTACTTCCCGGACGGAGATCTTTGAAACAGTACAGTAGTGTGACAAGATGATGGGCCCAGGAGATGGTTACCCTGGGCATGTTCATGCTCACCACCCCTCGCATCACCCCATGCCGATGGATCTCCACGTTCCACAGGGATTCCCTTACTATCGGTAAGAGAATGTCTCCTATTTGCTAGGGACTATAAAATGCTTGGGATCAAGGTCACTACTCAAGTGATGTACAACATAGGAAGGAAAGTTAGATGTGATCAATAAATTATCCCTAGCACAAGTTAGCTTGGACTCGCCTGTTCCTATTAATATTAATAAAGCTACGATTATCCCGAACTCAAGTTGGAGTAGAACGCTTGTAATCCCCCGCTCAATTCCATTCTCTGGCCGTATTGAGACCTGCTTGAGATGGGGAAGGAGTTGTAGTTGGTGAAATCTCAATTCCCCTGTTGAGCAAAACGTGGACATGATAATTACAGTCCTGTCTCAGTTTACATATCACAAACTTCTACTGACCAGAACAAATTATTCAGGAAATTCTGACCCGCTCATACGGAATAAGAAGAGTTGATAGCAAGTCCTAGTGCGAGCTGACTGAGTAGAGTAGGATGTACAGCGGCTCTGAACTGCAGGCATATAGGCACGCGCAGCAGAGAACAGACGACTAAAAGATGATGTTTTCCTCATTTCTCGGAGCAATATGAGAAAGACTAGCATATGTATCTCCTTCCACCCACCCGACGCCGACAAAAATCGATAGTGCAGTCGGAATCGTAGTGGTTTGGTGCAGTTACGGCTGAGCATCATGCTACTCATGAAAAGGAGGGTGGACGTGTGTTGATTCCCAATTGCTGGCACCTACACCTAAGGGTAAACGGGCAGTTTCCAGATCGCTCCTTCGTCATCATCATCCCCGATTCAAGTTTGTCAAGAAGATAAAAGTTTTACGGTTCGCCAACTGTTGAGAGGGATGATACTTCTGGGCCAGCTTGGTTTTAGTAGCAGTTAAAAGGCCGGACTATACACTATCATCAACTTGCTGGACATCCAGCTCTACAGATGAGAAATCAGGAATGGTTGATTAGGTGTCGTGTATTTACGCGTACTACTACAACTATGCGCATTCTCGCTTACATGATTGAACTCGGGCTTTTGGTCTCCAAATGATCCCAATGTTCCTGTTCCACCTTTCTGACCGTATCTTGGGAGCTGGATCTTGTAAGCCTGACGGTCCGATAATATTCCTTACAACGAGGAGTCAAATGAGGGCGCAAGGTTGACTTCTTGATATAATGATCTGATGGGGGATGCAAATGAAAACCGTGAGGAATGAATGACCATCCGAGCCCCCGTATCACTGCCCTGATACTGTGGTGGGAAGGGTAAAAAAATTTACGATTTGTACCCAGACTTTTATGTGCAGTCTTCCGATATTTATTGAGCAAACATATGTCGGTCCCTTGTTACATGGGCTTTGTAGGCAAGCGTGTTGATTGTTTTTATTTTCTTTTGAACTTGTCCTCCCCGTCCCATCAAAAGTGTGTAACGATCAGAAGTCATTTTCGGAACGCTGCCTCAATTTTCCCCGTCAGATCCTTTCTATAGATCTGCCACAAGATTTTCTCCGGCGATTTTAGTGTGTATATGTATATGTGTTGATGTGTGTGTACGTGCGTGTGTAAAGGAGGGATGATGGGTAATCCTTTGGTAAGCCCGTGTGCCAACTCTTGCGCCGGGAAGAGCATAATAAAAGTTTTATCACTTCCCCTTATTGTCCTCAACCCTTTGTCACCTCGTGTTAGTATATACCTTTTGTTTGTGCCCCTGTGCATGAGCTCCGTGATACACTCGGTGATGGTCAAGTAACCAAGTGTCGTTCGGAAATTTATGGAGAGAATACCCAGCCGCGTGGCCATTGCCACTGACCAGGTTCCTCCGTCCCTTTAGCTCACTCAGTCAGACAGTGTGGAAGCAGCGGTAATTATTTAGAGTCTCCTGAAATGCTCAACGGCCCTCAGCCTCGGAGCCTGACCATTACCGCTGTGACTTACGAGCTTAATTTGCATAGCTCCTTCCTCCCTTAGTCTCCCCTTGTTAGCCAGTCCGCGGCCACGATGGGACTTGACAGGAGAATAGTGCGCTGGTGTGTCCGAAGCTGTTCCCCAATGTGTGAATGCATTGGCGGAGAGCTTGTTTTAGTCCAAGTTCTGAGAGTGGACAGGTAGACGTACCGACCCGGAGCGTGGAATGGAAAAAACAATCGTCAGTTACCCCATGTCAAAAGTCACAGCATGGTAAAGCACGAACTTTGTTCACACTACGCGGGCCACGTATTACCACATTTACTACTCACCTCCCCTCACATTATTTACCTTGGCGGATTTACTTGAGAGTTTTGAATGATGACAGAAGCATTACAAGCTGAATGAGTGAGTGGACATAGCCTGCAGGGTGTACACATGCTCACAGGGAAAACTTCCAAGGGCTTTTTCCAAACAGTAGGTGACCGTGTGAATCCAGAAAAATTGGCAGATTCATTCTCCTCGTGGGCTTGCCCCTTCACACATGCCTTCCGTGATTTTACACATACTATTTGTCCCCACGAGTCCCAGCCAGTGTCCCATAGCGTCCTTAAAACCATTGTTTGAGCTCGGCGGGAAGTAGAATGTTTGTCTACAAGTATGAGACGTGTCAGGGTGATATGATTTGAGGAGGCAAAAAAGAGCAGTAGTCAATTTGTCCCTCAGACCATTTTTGGAGATCATTATCAATTTTTCAACCCTACGGGGACATTTGAGGGTTATATAATGCATGTAATTCTGGGAAATGACATGGCGCACGGCTATATGATTTACATGTGGGAGCAAATGGAGGGCGATTAAAATTAGAAATAAGAAGGGCTTGATAAGGAGCGTGGAAAAATTGGAAAAATAAATGAGCTGCCGGGGGGAGCTTTTTAAAAATAAAATTATTAGTTTTTTACACTTAAAAATTATTATATAATGGTCATCATATGAGACGGCCACTGCCGCTCCGAAGGGCGTAGTGTATTGTATAGAGTTAACATTATGAAGAAGCAGCAAGTTGAAGAAGCCCTTTGAACTCTCCTAGCTCAACACAGTCGGCTATAGCAGGTAGCTCGGAATGCATGGCACCTGTTTTCCAGCCTCCTGCTCCCAGTAGCCATTAATATGCCCTGTGATCGTTGCACGTGTGAGTTGTACAATAGTAATTATTTTGCTCAGTAGCCTCTAGTAAGAATATTTCCAAGGATTTCCCCCACTTCTCTCACAGAGTTCCTTCATAACTGCTCCAGTTACTGCCACTACTGTGCATTCCATTACGTTCCCAGTGAGAATCAGCCAACTGGATCCAGCGAGTCTAGACCGGTCCTCTGCATTTTGTTCAGGCCCGAATTAGCATTTCCACCACTACCACCACAATCACTACGAGTCAGAATGAGTTTTCTCGAAAAACCTCCGTGGCCCTTCTCGTCAGTCCGCCACTGCTATTCACTGTGTGTTTATAGAAGCTGCGACCACACCGTATGCCGTACTGCCGTGTGTCAAGCGACGGATGTACGTAGTATGTACCCCCGCATAAAAACACTATAAAATGATACGCGCGTTAGAAAGAGGCCAATTACATGAGCAATTATGGTCCCCCATAGTTATTTTATGTGAGTGTGAGTGTGTGTCTATGTGGAGCTGAAAGGAGAGAACTGGTACATGCGTGGATGAGAGAGGTGAATCCTGAGGCTACTTCTATCTGCTCCGGCTCACATGATTATTATATCTATATGCACTCACAGAGTCGTAGTGTATGGTAGTACACGCCTCCCGAGCTCCACACTGCTCCTCGTATGGCCACAAATTAAAATCCCAGTCGACACCAGAGGCTGTCGCATAGACTCCGCATACGCACGCATGCAATCATCCCTCACCATAAACTCTCTTACTTTTTTGCAATCCTCAAGTGGGTTCCTGACTGAGTGCTAATAACACAGCACTCATATAGCACTGTCTTGAAATCCTAATAGTCTCTCATAGTTGTTCGCCTCTGGTCTATTTGACGGTGACGATAATGGCTGGAAACCCAGACGCGGGAGGAGGCTCGAAAATGAAGCTCATATATGAAAGGAACTGCCAACAACGGATGTGAAGAGCCGCAGAGAATACGTATGTATGAGAAGGCATTTGTGTGAGATACAGAAAGCGGAGGGATAATCCAGTTATTACACGTGTTCCCACATGTGTATCTATGCCCGCTGACGCCGCTTCACAGGTTCACCATGGTGAATAGCTTTGAAAAATCTTGAAGGCATCTATAGCCGGGGGGAAGATGCAATTTCACAAGATTTAGCCAAGCTCAGAGAGAACCCTGTCCGTAGTGTGTATGGAGGATGTGAAAAAATGAATTAAAGAAGAACTGCTCGTAGGCCAGCCAAGCTTAATCTGATTTACCTGTCTGGAAAGGCTGTGTTCATTACTCACATTTAAAGAGTCCACACAGTACGTGCTATGAACTATGTTGTTGGGGGTGTGGTAATCAAAATAGAGAGGGCTTCTCCTCCGATTATTCCTGCTAGATTTGTGCTACTTCCATCAACAGAACATGGATGGTTGAGAGCCCCTACCCTTATTCTATTCTTCCTACTCGTCGCCATCCTCATCATCATCAACGCAGGGGCAGTATTATTATATGTTGGGGATTTAGGCAAAAAATTTATGATATCCTGATAAGGGATGAACCAAAACAATTAAGTTTATTTTAGAAAGCACTTAAAAGTCCGCCTAATTTTTTACGCTTGGTTACACGATGGATAGACAGACATGGATCTCTGCCTGTAGTATATTCCTCGTTCCACGGCCAAAGAAAAACATGAGTGTGAGTGGAGGGATCAAGCGTGTACAAGGCCGATGACGTGAATTGACGAGGTTAGATGGGAATTGATTGAGTCTGTGGGGTATCCATTGACCCAGTGGAATGACCTGCGGTTCTTTTGGAACGGGCCGTAGCCTGAACGAAATGCATGTGAGGTCCGTGGAGTTCACCCCCACACATTTCAATAATCTCATACGAGGAATGTGTGGCGGAACTTGTGAGTCATTCATCTTGAGGCTCATATCGCACACACACACACATGCACAGGTTTTATGACCCACAGGTTAATGAAAATAACTCAATGCACTAACTCTGGTCTCATAGCGTATGAGTCCCTCTGGTTGGAAGAGGCAGTGTGTTGAAAGGCCCGTGTGGAGCATCATTTGTGGGGCAAGACTGACTGACTGGAGGGAGAGGGAGAGGAGGCTTTTTAGAGTGTCGATACTTAAAAATGCACTGTTCAAATCATCAACCATTCATCCGTACTTCCTTCCTCGCACACATACTCATGAGTACAGGCTCATGTAGCGGGTCATATATGCACACTTGTGGCCAGTAAAGTCTCCTTTGTTTCCCTTCTCGTCTGCTGTAGACAAGTCTCGTTCAGTGTGGCTGATCCACTCTCTGCTATTATCGACACTTTGAGGGATGCGAGAGATAGGGTGAGAGAGAGAGAGAGAGAGGCAAAGAGATGAAGGCTGACTGAGTGAGCGAGTGAGCTCTGCTGTATATTTTTTACACAAAATTTTACGCTCCAGTCCCCCTCGTTTCGATTTTTCCCCACATTACATTATGAGGAGGAGGATATAGGAGGCTGCGGTGAAAAAATGCATTCCACCATCATCGTAATAAGGACAGAGCTTGAGTGTGGTAGCTGGCGGAAAAAAAATTAAAACGCACTTCCATAAACTACCTCCCCTGAAAATAACGGTGGCGAGGGAAAATGCTGCGGGAAATTGTCAGCTTTGTTCACATTTGCCACTACTGCCACGTCGGAATAGCCAGCCTTGATGACTTGGATTGAGCTGTGGGCTAGGTTTGAAGGATATACTTTTCAACTAGAAATTGGAGCAGATTTCTGGGGTGCTTAAGGAAGCAGGGTAAAGTTACACCCGGTAATTTTTGTGACAGGGGAACGTTATTACACTAGGGTGCAGAACACAGGGTGCAGAAATTGGAACATCAGTACAAAAGTTTGTGTGTGTGTGAGTATTTGAGTACAAGAATGATTTCCATGTGAGCTGAATAACTTACTCGTGGAGTACCGTAGAGGCATGCTGCAGGTATCTAGAGTGAGCATCACGTAGTGGTAGTATTTGTTGTTGCCTTGGTGGTTAATAGTAGTGTGTGTGTGTGTACAAGAGTGTGGTTCTATAGAATGTGGTCCGTGGCTGGAGGGTGACACGGAATATGGAAATGGGAGGGAGTCATCCGAGTATTATTATCATTTCACCTGTATTTATCCTCAAGCCATTAAAAAAGTTTTTATAATTAGAATTTGCCAGGGAAAAAGAGCTGATTTAAAATGCAAATCCTGTCCAACAACACCACCGGGAATGACCAATTTGTATTAAAAATTTTGATTAGTTCAGACATGGGGAACGAGCCAGAGGGAGGTTTTGGCTAGTATGGAAAGTTATGGGTTCGTATGTGAACGTATGCCAGTCGGCTCGCAGGCGCTCGCCACATTCACTGCCGATGTGGTGGCGTATATCTCCCTGACTGATGACTCCACAGGATATGTCGTCGTCGTCTCGCATCCCATCGTTGTTGTTGTCGTTCTTGCTCTCGGAATTCCATGTATCCGTCCGTCATGTCTAACGAAGTCTGTGTGTGCATTTCATTAGAGAATCTCGGACACAGACGGATAGTGGAGTACGGACACATGCTCCTATGCAGCTTCCTATGGTGATTCTTTTTCCTCTTTCCAGAAGCTAGAAACACCATTGGATACGAACTTCCTAATGGTATTGTAGCACATTATAGTGGACGTCTGCTGGGCACAATGTTCGCGCTGGTATAACATGACGGACGGGGGAGATCCTTTGAGTACCTCCGTGTCAGTGTGTGTGTGTGTGTGTGTATTGTTACATGAGAAAATATTCGAGAGAGCAATCTGTTTAGAGAAATTCTACGTCAGTAAACTGATGGGCCCACCCGGATTCTTCGAGTCATACAGTAGGTTATGATTTTCTGTGTAAAGTGGAGGATGATGAGGAAATTACAGGTAATCCATGATGGGAAGAGCCACCACTCATGTCGGCGAAGAGTAAGTCAGAACGGCAGCAGCGTCCACACTATTATATCCATCAACAACTGAAACTTTATCTTGAGCACAGGCGGAGTTGGCTGGAAAGAGGGAAACAAGTGGATTAGATTGGACTCGAGAAAAAAATAGGTGGATGTCGGAATCTGTGCTCACGCAACATTTTGCCAAATTTTTCTCTTCAAAATAATGATATACATTTTCGAAGTAATTCTACCGGGGAGAGCATACATTGGAAGCATTTTTCATATTATCTCCTCGTTTATACTCCCAGCCTTTTTTCGGCTCCCGTTTAGGGCAAATCGTGCACTTAAGGTGAACTACGTGTCGGTGCCAGTCACACGCAACGCTATGTGTCTCATGATCACCAGCCTCGTCCTCATCATAAGCATCATCATCATCATCATCATCATCCCCATCAGAATCCTAGTCCAACGAAATGTCCCTCCCTCATCCCACATCATCCACCACCATCACTCCACAGAGCAATCTATCATGCAAAAAACAAAAAAATGCTAGCTCAAACAACTACACATTACACACATGATCTAACCCATGGAAACAAATTCTGGTTGTAATTCAACGCCACCGTACTACTTTCACACACGCTACGTCATTTTATACCGGCATATCAAGCTGATATTTTACCGGGTACCTCATATAGGAGGATCCGCATAAACAGAATATCTTGCTTAAATATTCACATTTCGTGTTGGAAAAATTAGAGAGAAATTATAAAACATTTTTATTGACGTCGCCACGACCGTGGATTTGGCATTTAGATGCGAAGGCAATGATGATGATGATGATAATTGTTTCTTAAAATCTTGGGAGAGGGCTGAAAAATGGGGGAAACATTCAAATTTTTTGGCTGTGTTAGGCCCTGTAGGTGCCATCTCCGATGATTCTGTGGGACAAGAGGGTAATTAGTGTAGTGGGAAATATTTTCACAAAATAGTAACATTCTTTAAGAGAAGATATTACGAAGGCATCATCATCCTTGTCGTCGTTGTTCTTTTCTTGCCGGAAGACTTGAAGCCATGACCTTATAGTGGGTTCTTTCATATGTGAGCCAGTTTAGCAGACAGGGATTATGGTGGTTTGTGGTGGTACACGCAGGGTGAAAACCATGTGATTACTCACTTATGCAGGTTTTGTCCCTAATAAATAATTACCAACATAAAAGCCAGCGTTAAATGATGGTGGGACCCCGCATTTAAGTAATGTGAGACACTTAAGATGGTAATGTCCCAAAACACATGCCCCAGCGCCCAGAGTCACACACATAGACCAACGTACTCTCTCGTACACGCACTAACACATGCATTCACATACATGCTTTGACAGCCTTTGATTATAATGCTGGAAATTTTGTTACAGTTGCCACAGACTAATACCCCGGAATAATTGCCACTTTGGTCCTCGCGAGGGGAAATGGTTCGAGTTTAAGCGCAAGTATCAATTAGCATAACTTACCATCGTCGTGTGTCCCATGTGCTCTCCAAATTATAATGCTTGTAGCACAAAAATTTCTGCGTAGGGAAATAGTATGTACTGAATAGCCGTTTGGAAATCTGTGGAATCTCAAGAGCAGAGCGGGTTTCCCCCGCTGGAAAACTTAAAGTTTCCTCCACATTTCCTCTCTGCACTCTTCATCAGCACCTTTTGGAAATCTATAAAAGTACTCCGTAATATAGGCGCATTGTACGAATAATTGTAGTTTTGAAGTCGCATAATCTGTGCGAAACGAAACAAATCTCATACCGCCGATAAATTTTTGGGAAAGACACTAAGAGCAATTAATTGTGAGATTCATTGTGATAATTGGGACTTGAACTGATACCCCTGGAATGAGGACACAGATAGGGGCCTTGTTTGCCGCAAACTAATTTGTAACGCACTCATCAACAAATGTGGTTTGACTATACGGACAATTATAAGACCGAATTCGCCCACTAATGAGCTAATGTTTAATTCATTCAAAGTAAAGAAACGCTAAGGCTGTCTTCCACTAGACCACTTTATGTTGATGGGGAAACATTGAGGAACTGTAGAGAAATCAAAGTGATCGAGATTGTACGCAGGAGACGTGTAGGGCAAGTGAGAAAATCTGTCGAAAAGTTATTTATTGGAACATAGCATTATGCAGTCCACTCTGTTCCGTAGACACATTTCCCTCATCGTATTGTTCACCACGGCAATTTTACGATGCTCGATAACCTAATGGTTCCCAACCAGTCCGCCATGTCCATCCTACCTTCCCTCCATATGCTACCGATACTTGTATGTGTTTTTCGTTCTTGGACGAGAGCTCATTTTCGTCCTTGTGTCTTGCTGTTTCGTCGCTTTTGTTTTTCAAATTACCTCTGTATTTGGTAATGATTTTCGTTGTCTCACGCTTCTTATACTGATGGCGAGGCAGGCTATATCTCACAGTGTCTCTAACGGTGAGTGTTTGTCTGCCTGTGTGAGAGTGTGCATGTTTAGACTTGAGGGAGAGTGAACTGGAGTATGTTTTGTTGGAACGACAGTGGATTTTAACGGGACTACACCCAAAGGTGACACTGGTATCAGGATTTATCGTCTCATTTCCGGCCGACGCTTGTCAGTCTGCATTTCCCAGCCTGTAGTAGACATTTCCAAATCCCTACGTGTACCTTGGATACCTCCGGTTCTCAATGAATTCAGGTTTCTGAGAAAGAGGACTGAAGATCAGTGTTATTTGCACTGAAGCGCCTTCCAATAGTCTATAAGTCAGAGGTCCAACAACAGTAAGGAGCACGCCAGTGCAGTTTAGGTAATTTAGGAGAGAACTTTCCAGAGAGCTTTTGAACTGCGGGCATCTGATTTCTTGGCGTTGCAAAAGTCAACCACCTCTTATGCATACATCCACAACCACTACTACTACCAGCATCACACCAACAACAGGAGCCCAACTAACTCTCATCATTCCAAACAGAATGATGGTTTACCAGATGAGAAGCAATGCATTTTAAATGGTAATTATCCCTCTCGAGCTTTTAATTACATACTTGTCTTACAATTTTCATAACGTTATGATGACGTGCCTGCTCCCGGCAGGAACATATCATGATACGAGCAGGCGGGAGTTGTCGCCACAGTGCACTGGTGTAGTGGTAGTATGTGGTGATAGTTCTTAGGGTACAGTAGCAAATTACGACAGGAGTACGCTCCCACGGAAAATGTGACCGACCACCTTGTGAGATTTTAATTTCAGTAGTTTTTACTCACTCATCACAATCATCATTATCATCATCGTCAGACATGGTACGGGGCTAGACGGGCAATTTTTTTGGTTCGTATGAAACATGTACGCACACACTACTACACATTCTTTGTGTACTTAAGGAACGTGAGGTATTATGTGTATGAGTGAGTCCTTGTGTGTACCCCTCACTCAGTCAGTCAGAGTAGATACAAAGTCCATGAAACAGTTGATGAGCTTTCAGATTCCAGGAGGGTAAGCCTCCGGCCCAGCAGCAGTTGAGCGGAGTTGAGCAGGGGGGAGAGCGGAGAAGTGCGCAGAAATTAGGAATCACCAATTGATTGTACACTAGGATAAGGAAGCCATTTGCCTCTCTGACAAGTTAGAGGACAAAAAGTGAACTAAATCCAACGAAATGGAGCACACGGCGAGGCGAGTATATGGGACCATGCATGTAAGGCTACAGAGGCAGACCGACGTGGCCGAGATATCCGGAGAGGAATCTTCCCTCCAGCCAAATAGCTACTTATGAACTCTTACGCAAGAAGGGTAGACGATGAGTGAGGGGGACTGGACGGGGGCCGGAGTAATATTTTATAATCTAAACACTCAGATATAGAATCATGGGGAATATGAGATAAAAAATACATGAATCCCAGTATCAGTTGTACCAATGCATGTGTGCGTTCGTATGTACGTGTGTGTGATGTTGAAACCCAATGTCCGGTGCTACTGGCGTTTTGAACTGGTTTATTCAGCTTATAAGATTTAAGCTGCTGGAAAAGCTCACTGGACTTCCCTCTGCCATCATCATCATCTTCATCATTATTGCCGAAGCTATTATCAAAGTTACTCACAATAATAATGCAGAGCTATGGCATATCTTTTAAACCTTCTATACTATTCACATCAATGGTGGCTCGGACACTGGAAGTGGCCCTGTATGTGTGGCTCGGACAGAGGCAATAAGAAGAGGGAAAAAGATAGGATAGATATAAAGATTAAAATGGGAGGCTGACCCCTTCCCTGGTTGATGAGATAATGTAACATTTGTGTGAGAGATTTCCCTCTTATTCACGGTTGTAAATGGTGAAGATGGCTTTACTCTGACTACAAACATACACCTATACACACTGTCTACGTCCCAGCTTGCCTGTCTGATCACAGTGTTCATTAGGCCGCACACATTGAGTGTCTTTGACTCTTTCTTGCTTCCCACTTGGTCCTTCCCGATCTTCTGGTGGTTGCACAAACAAACTCTTAAAGGAGCTCATCCTCTAACCCCCCCTCCTCTGACTTCTATATGCAAATGCGGATGAATGAGTTTTGAAGGAAGGGGGAAAGTGTTGAAGTATTATTTTATCCTTTGATAACATTTCCAAAACCCTTTCAGGCTTCACTTGGAAAATCCTTTGTACATTCCGCAGTGGATTTAAGGCTCAAGTTAAGACCTGCCCCAGAGTTGTACAGAATGCTTTTTTGCGTTTCTATCAACTGCACTTGGAGGATAGCTTATTCGTTTAAAGCCGTAGAAAAAATTGGAAAATCTCATACAATAATCCCTCTCCATTTCCCGCCCTCTGGTCCCGATCAATTGTGTTGTGGAATCACTTTACACTGGCTATGCCCTTGCGATTCATCCCTTGCAACTCACTGACTCAGGGTTCACCTTGACGTCAATAATTGAAGGCCGAGTGGGAGCAGATACTATACGAACTCGAGATCCGCTTCTGCAATCCCCCCCCAAGACAAAGACATACACCTCTGCTTCCTTTACAGGCTATCGTCTACAGGGCGGTAGTGGAAGGGATTGACATTGACATGCTTACAACCGACTGATTTACATTTGGAACGCTTCCGTGTGGCCCAGTACTTATTCTAAATCATCATCATCACCGTTGTCGTCGTCTTACTGTAAAAATATTTGGGGACAACTCCCATCAGCCTATATAAATATTTGAACTGGCGGAGTAAGAGTCACTCCGCATACCGATACGGCGAGACCCTGTATGACAGAGACAGAGCACGAGAAAATAATAACGAGGGCAATTTAAAATTCCTCCGGGGCAAACAAAAGTGACTGGTAGAGATTAGGATGTGGAAATGACAATGTTACCCTGCAGTTCAAATACCGTGATCATTGTCACGACAGTCCCGTTGGGACATTTAGGCAACGACCACCAGGACTACCACTTGCTCACATCATTAGCTCAGTGTGGAGGGAGTAGGCTGTTATGGTTATGAGCATCAAGTCATCAAAAGCATGCCTATACAGCCGGTGACCCTCGCTCAAAGTTGACACTATGCTTGACATTTTACGGCTTCTTATAAAAGACCAACACACGCTTTCACATGTATTTAACTTCAGTATAAACTTATCCGAGCTGAATGGGATGTAAAGGAACTGTCACAGCTCTTGTGGGGAATAAAATTGTTCATAGTTTCATATATCGTGTGCCTAGTAGGTATTTATGAGGCTTGACAAATTTATCCCATAAACAAAGGAGAAGAGTGACAACGAGGAGCACGTCAAACTATTTTAATTTGATTTCAACAGTTTGCCGTCGTTATTTTTGCTATTGACAACGTCTTAAGTGGATGAACAAATACCGCGGAGCAATACATAGCATCATTCCACGTCACTTAAAACTGGATCATGTGGCGCGGAAAATAACTAATATATGTCTCAAATGACAGCTTCATCAATACCATGGCCCTTGTTTCCCCATGATGGGGACTGAAACTCTGAAACTCTGATGAGATTAGTACGAGCAAAAATACCTTTAGAGATACCTGGTATGACAGTGTGAGCCATGGACCCTCCCTTCATCTCATGCCTTCGTCAAGCGCGGCTGTAGAGTGGGTCATAAATACGACGGAGAGCGGCTGACATAGGCACAGTCATGGGCGCGGGGTGTAAATTAAAAGCCATGTAAATAGTAATGAAGAGTCTATTGATATTTCCACAAATGGCCAGAGTGGAATGAGATAAGTTTTTAAAAAAGGCCAAATGGAACCCCGTAAATTCCATCTTACGCACCCTTTACATGGAATCAAACTCCCTCTCTCTCTGTCTTAGCGGTCAGCGATAGGAGGGATCCTTGCAATTCATTCATTGGTCTTCACCAATCCTTTCAAATACATACACACAAGCACACACATTGTTCTTCCGACGTCGTCGTCATAATGTGAATCTCGTTTGTTAGTTTCTGTCGTCCTCCTCCTTGTCTGGACCTTGCGGGTTGTCCATCCACCCATCCATTCCCGAACACATAACCAGGCTAGTATTCTGGCGTCCATTCCGATATGGCACTCTGCTGGCCGCTTACAACAACTTGTTAGCTCAATGGTTATTACCTTCTTGGAAAAACAAGCAAGTGAGACTATGATGATATGTTTTTACGGCTTTTATGCTCAGCTCACTTAAGTTAACACGTCCCTTGATTGCCCACTCGAAATTCAAACGGGAACTTCTCCCCCATTATGTCCCCCGCACATGGACTGAGAGGGTAAAAAGGCTGTGGTGAGTAGGAAAACGTGTTTTTGAATCTCACATGGGATACCCCTATCACGGTGGTATACAACGACACGGCTCATTTTTAAAAATCCTCCCTGTCTGTACACATTTTCATCCGGGCACAGCATGTGTTTGGATTTTTTACGTGTGTGTGTATGTGTAGATTTGGAAAAATCCTATGGGGGAACTCCATATTTGAATGGATGAGCATTGTCAGGCGGAGGTGAGAGGGAGTACTCAGTATACACAGGAGGACGAGTAGCGCTCGGGTTTATATGCCTTCACTCCTGTACCCTCAATGCTCTATACCTGTATATGTAGCTAAGGAAACGGTGGAAGGCACGTACAGAGTGTGGTCAGAAGACAAAGAGTTAAGGGTGCAAGGGACCCCGCTGGGACCATTGTAAGTTCGTAAGGAGGACCTCGGTTTTATTTACCATCTTCATGTTCCGTGTAATGAAGTGTGGCTGAGTAAGTGAGCAAGTCTATTTGAGCCTGCCACTGAACCCCTGATAGTAGATGATAGTCTTCAGAATCACCCTCAAAGGGCTCATGTCA
>WJFA01002081.1:0-16120 GCA_009870155.1 Pseudobourletiella spinata
ACAATGTGAGTTGTCCGCTCTATATCCCACCACCTCCACGACTCTTCGGGATACTAATCATGTGCGTGTGTATATACGTACGCCTGCACTACCAATCCATACTTTTCCAACAGAGTCGCCCATTATAGTGTATGTATAGATAGCACTTACTCACTACTAGTGCGTTATACAAGGGATCGGGTCGGCTCCCCAGTACAGTGTGGTAAGTACCCTCATCAAGCCAAACTCCACATGGGACTCATGGAAAGACCGGTAGCGATCCTTATGATGAAGATACACAAGCACACAAACACGCACACAAGCACGCACACAGGCACACGGCTATGGCCCCACTTGGAAAAGAGGGATCCTCCCTAAAGGTCAACAAATCTTACGGACAGACGGAGGAAGAAGATCCTGTCCTCCTGAGAACTCTTCCCTCACATTCCCAAAGTAAGTTACAGAGGAGTCGGTGAAGGGATGGGGGCGAGGAGAGGCCGTCGGATCCAATCAGGGACGGAGGCCAATTTTAGTGTCAGAATCAGGCTATAGTAGTGAACGGTCGTATAGACATGTACCAATATATGTATACCTGTATATTTAGACGACATAATAAAGGTCTCACAGAGTTTTGGATTTATATTTTCATATATATAAAATGAATATTGGGAGGGAGAAACCCTTTGACTTTTCCCCATCTCTCTCTCCTCCCCCGCCCCCACTCTTTCTCTTTCGCTCCCTCATCCACTTGTTTCATTAATAGTCTCGCACTTCACTGCTGCTACTACTACTGTTCTATATAATACCGGCTTATTCCAGTGTATTTTTACAAGGAATAACAACAACAACAACAACAACACCACCCCACCACCACCATCACCACAGCCACTAAACCCTTCATTCATCCCTTCTCCTCCTTTTTTTATACTATGCATAAAAATAGAGTATACTCCCTTCCCATTCCCATAAGGTCTCCCCATTCCAAAACAACAATGGGAATAATCCTGTAAAAAGGTCCGCACTTCATCCCCTTCACAATAAGGGAGTGAGAAGAGCCTTACAGGGATAGGTTGCACTGCAGGAAGACCCCCTTGAATGTTACTACTATTAATAAAATATACACCGTGCAAATCCTTCCCTTATTTTTTTTTCTCCTTCAAGTCTTCTGGGTTAGTAAGTAACTACTAGAAGTAACCAACTTGTACTGCCACAAAAGAATGTCAATAGTAATTTGAGTGAAGAAAAAAAAATAAAATCTTCCCCATCACTCTGCCGTAGTATGTGCCTTTGAGATGACGAGCGTCTTGGGATCATTTGCATGCGGACTGGATAGGAAGTTGATCTCACAGCAACGATGCACTCAGTCAGTCAGGCAAAAGTCATCATCATCATCATCATCATCATCTTCATCTTCATAAGTAGGTCAAGCCCAGACCATCCTCCGATGTCCGGTCACCCGAGACTATATATACCTTATATATGCGTTAGTCAGTGAGTCCGTCTGTCATTAAGTTAGCACAGCAGTGCAGGCAGCGGGATGCTTTTGTATATCCAAGCGAGCAAATTAGCAGACGAGTCAAGTGACGTTGAACCCTGTGTGGGATGTAGGGCGGCGTGGGGGAGGGGCAGGGATATTGGTGGAGAACGATTCAGTAGTTCCGAGGGAATCGAGAGTATAAGAAGACGGACCGGGTCTCTCACCACTCTCTTTTGTGTGGGACTTCCATACAAAGAATAAATGTATACGTACACATATATATTTATACATGGAAATGTGGGATTCACGTGGTTGTTGTACACTACTTTTTGGTACAAGAGGGGGAAGGGGACGACTGACTTATTATTGCACAGGAGACATTCCGTAGGACAAGGGAGTGTGCTGTTGAGCAGTCATGACATGACGAGAGAGTCATGAGAGCCGCCGCGCTAGCTCGAAGACAATGATCATAATCATCATTGTGGATTTGAACAATAATGCTCAGAGGGAATATGATAATGAAGGATTCTAGTCTACTACAAGAGTATGTGAAGTAGTCGCAGTGTAGTACTATGCTTGCAGAAAGGGTCTTTCAGGCGGAGGACGCACAGTCTCCTTTAAATGTCTGTCCTAATCTCCTCATTTTTAATATCCATTCTTTATCTTTTGAGTGGTGGAGCGGCGGCTGTGGCCACACTATAGTGTATGCTAGGACGACGACGACGACGACTAGCATTGGAGAGAAGACGAAGGTGCCCATAAATCTCCTCTGCTATACAATCTCTCGGCCTGTGTGTGTGTGTGTGTGTGTAAGTGCCTGTGTCTATGCGCGTCGGAAAGAATGGATGTAACCATCAGCATTTGGATGACATGGCTGTCAAATGACATGATGACCGTCATATACACACAGTTGAACAAAGTGAGGAGGGATCTACTATTTTTACGATTCTATGAATATGGATTTGAACCATTTGAATATCCCCTCGTCAGCAGCCCTCGCTCCCGTCGCCCTTCTCCCCGTTCACATCCATTCTTCCACTTGGAGGACTCGCAGAGACGCTCTCACAGACGGACACGCACATATCTCTATAGCCATAGCAACCTTTTCCCTCAAATTCATAATAATTATCACTGTATACCATAGGGATGCATAAGCGATGCTACCCCTCCTCCTCCTGCAAGGGAGACTAAAAGTCAAGATGCCACCGGAGATTTGACAGGGAGGCGGAGCCTATGTGGGTCCCTAATGAAAATTATTAATATCCGTGCGTTCTAACAGTACCCCAGGTATACCTTGTGGTCTCCCCTATTAACCTGAGCAGGGTCCCCCCTCTCAACCGATTCTTAATAATATCATAATGCTATTTTCCAGCCTTGAACGGATTCTTCGTCTGAGAGATAAACCAGCGTGGTTCTTTTTCTTTTTTTGCATTTTGAGCTGTGGCTTGTGGCTGTGAGCTCTTTTGAGACTTTTTCAGTTCCGGGCGTACAAATTATCATAAACTAATAATAGTGGAACAATGAGCAAACAAAGATAAACTGTGATGAAGCTTTTAGAATGACGACTAAACTCCGGTAATCAAAATGATTATGCTTGGATAGTCCTAGAAAATCTTGAGTATTGACCAAAAATCTTGGTTAAACCCTAAAAGCCCTCTCACCGAACTCGCAACAACATGTGATCATACCCGAAAGTCTTTATCAATCCCACAAAATCAATGATCAAAATCAAATCATCATATCCATGACGTACATAGTTTGTCAGCTGTTCAAAATCAATATGTGAAATGTGATCAAACAGAGTTTTAAACCCTACAAATCAAAGATCAAAAGGACAAAATCTCCACCGCCACCCACAACGCTCATAAAAAAAATACAAAATCCTCCAAATCCACGCGTACCAATAAAAACAGCAGTAGCCCCAGCACAGAGAAATCACCCTCCGCCAGATCCCCACGTTCATTCGCTAATATCATTAGACCAAATATAAAGTTCAGCACCACCAGCATCATACGTGGCCACCCATACAAATGCGCACACACACACACACACACAGAGGGAGGTCATTCCAAATCTGTACGACAAGATATGATATGCAGAAGGTTGATTAAGCAAGTTACCCATCCCCGTAGGTAGCAGTGGTGAGTAAAAGGAGCAAGTGACATCATTAGTGATTTCCTATTTATTATTCACTTCCTCCACGCGTCAATAGTACAAAGTGATGAATGGTCCATGACACGGCGTGTAGGAAAGGAGCGATATATATACACATATATGTCGGATATGGATTGGATTAATACACCCAGAGACAGAACCAAGAACCAAAAGAGTAAATACATAGTATGTAGTGTGCATGAGGAGCAGGAAAGTTGAGTAGTAGAAAGCAACCAGGTTAGTGGACTAGGTTTTCGCGGCAAACATCTTTATAGAGACTCCAGCAGCCAGGAATTTCCACTCGTATCACCATGGGACGCTTACGAATGAAATACTAGAACAGTGATAATATAATACGAGACACAGACAGACAAGTCATAATTGTTCAACCTTATAAGTCTCTTCGGGTCTATGGGACAATATACAATTAGAAAGAGAGAGAGAGAGATGCTCCTGACTCCTCCCACTCTTATGTACACACACATAAATATACACTAATACACATACATGCACACACAAACACACACACACACACACACACACACACACACACACACTCTGTAGTATCTGTCACACTACTACACTATTCATTCATCCGCCGCATACTATTGTGTATTGTCACATTGTGAGCCTAATGCGGAAAATTCTACTACATCACATGCTATACCTTCCAAGTCTTAATAATTTCCCGCATTATTATTACAACGAGTCAAAATGTATCAGCCGCTCTGTAAAAAACCAACTTCCCGACAGCATTTTTAACACACACACACATTTATATAGTATATATATATATATATAAACACACTGACTGAGAGCAGTGGACTGTATAGATAAACTACCACCACCAGCACGGCGGCTAAAAAAACTCCGCCTCATCCACATCAGCTATTTTTTTCCCTCCGCACTCTGCATACATACCTTGGGATCAGTGAGTGAGAGAGACTCACTGTGAGTACACAGCATTAACTATTACACCGAATAACAAATAATAAGATCATGGGTCGTTCTCACTCCTGTACACGCTCCTCATCAGATCTGTAGTTGACATACACACAAACACACACACACACACACACAGATATTTTTATACACACGCATAAAAATCTCCAACTCACTGTCACACTCTCACAGTCTCCATATACGACACTTCACCCAGCACCTTCACAACAACCACACCTCATGCAATGCCCACCGCACTTAAAGCAACAATGCCAGTCCTACTTGCCGTCAACGCCTTGTAACTATAATTATTATATATGCGAAAATCCATGGATCGACACAGATAGAAGACATGCGCCGAACGCACCAAAGGGAGCTCCGGGTCCCTGATAAAGGACAGAGCGAGAGAGAGAGAGATGAATTCTCCTCGAATTGATAAACCTTTTTGTAATCGAGCTTGTTTGCCATGTGATAACAACTTGTTCCAAATGGGATCATTTATATAGATATATGTATTTATATGTATACATGAATGGATTCTAATGTTTTTATTTGAGTAATCAGACCTTTCAATGAACATAAAAATTAACAAGGGAAGGAGGGGTGGTGAGAGTCAGAGAGAGAGAGAGAGAGAGAGACAGACAGACAGTAGCGCGAAGGAGAGGATGCGGATACGGCCACCGTGTAGTATAGGCATGAGCGCACATAATCATTTGCCCGCACGACGGAGACGGAACGACCCAGAGCAATGCTGATATTGCAACGAATAGATCCATGGACTTCCCGACCTTATCAACATACATACCTGCTTCGTCATCTCTCCCTATAAATATATATATATATGTACACACACACACGCACACACATATCCACACAGATCCTGTCTCTTGATGGCTTGGCTTGGCTCGACTTGAGAATGATTTCATGAGCATGATGCTGCTGCTACTCCTGATGATGATGATGATGGTGATGATGATGATGATATTGTTGACAAGGTGAAATTCAATGCTCACACAATAGATGACACAGTTGTTAGGGATGGAGGCAAAGGGCTGAAGAAAATGCTCACTATAGAGGAGCTCATGCACGGAGACTATAATGTGGATGAGAATCATTTGAGTGACCGGATATGCTCATCTGCCACCCCAAGGAGACCTCCTCCTCGGGTCCATGTTTTACCACACATGAGGCTATAATGGGGAGTTTCCCTCACATTTGTGAGCGAGGTGAGGCGAAATGGACCGGGTCAAAATCCCGTGTTGTTGGTGGAAGGAGAAAAAAAATGGATCCTCACACCACCACCATCATCATCATCATCACCACCACGACCAGTGATCGAACACCAAGTAAAGTAAGATCCATACAGTTCCTCATCCGCCGACACGGACAAGTTTCATAGAGAGAGAGAGAGAGATGACGATGATGATGATGATGATTGTCACTGTGTACATACGCAAAAGGATACAGGGAAGGGAGAGAGATATCTTCAGCACGTCAACAAGACTATCAGGAAAATCCCCCTCCTCCTGACGGGTCGAAGGGTTGAGAGTTGAGTTAACTGAAGAAAATGAAGAATCAAGAGTGCATGTACGGTTCATAAGTTGATGATATGACGGGTGCCACCATCAACTTAGCAGACTAACTAAATGAGAGAGAGAGAGAGAGAGCGGGGGAGAGATCTTGCTCTATTTTCCACATCAGGTGGGACAGAGAGGCAGTCGGTGTGTAATCGACACACTTGACTCCGACCGTGCGACACCATCATCACTCATGCACACGCAAAATATATATCTACCTTTGAACCCCGTTAATATTTCTTCGGATCACCAATATCCTCCGGAGCAACATACGATCGAGCTGATTCTTTCCCTCATCCCCAAAAAATCTCACTCGGAGTCTCTTGGAAATTGGGATCGGCCCATGCCGATGATCCTATTCCATGCACTGCAAATCCCCAGTTCAGATCATCTCATAAGTAAATAAATACTTTATGAGTGATAATAATTTTCAAATTTTCCCAATTTCGGGCTAAAATTATATCCCCTTACTTCAAACAATAGTCTGAGCTAAACTAATTTTTAAAGATTCCACCGCTCAACTGCGCATGACCCCGTACACACATCTACAAGCTTATTTTGCTACACATTAGAAACTTACTTGACACTTTCTCAACGGATTCAGGCCGGCGTTGACCAGGTCTTCCAAAAATCCTCCAACTTGACAAGGCTCAAAAAGTTCAAAACTGGACTGGGAACGGAAAATAAATCCACACAATGATCCTTGTCCACTGATACAGATGATGATGATGATGATGATGCTGATGATAAGATATTCTTTGAGAAGCTCCCCCTCTGCCCGTGAACACGGAGATACGCTCCTTCGAACCGTTCTTATTCCTCTTCTTCTTCCTTCCTCTTCGTCGTCGTTATCCTCCAGCACGGAATATTGAACTCTTGTTGAAGAAAAACTCAACTTGCTTCTGTCTGTCTATAGTTATTTCGTTACACGTTATAATAATATATTATCTCCGGACGAGCAGCAGCAGCAACATCATCTCCATTCCACCGTTGTTAAGAAGAGACGACGTCAGAGAACGAGAGAGAGAGAGAGAGAGAGCGCGAGAGACGAAAAGGGGAGAGGAAGATGAGGCACTATGCAAATAATATAAATTATTCATGGACGTCAAAGATTACCGTATATACCGTCTCTAGCTCATTCTCATTTTTTTTATAATAATAACAGTGTGTATATTATTTGCGCTTACACCGCGTCCTCGTCCCTGCGTCTTGTATTGTACACGATGTGTTTCTCTTCAAGTAATTATTTGTATGTGGTGTGTGTGTGTGTATATGTGTAACGTTATGAGGACGGGTCCTTCCTTATTCCGTTCTCTTTGCGTGGACGGGGGGGAGGGCTATGTGCCCACCCTGGGATTCACTCGCTAATTAGATTCACGTCAGAAGGCACATGAGGAGCACACATGCACACACTTTTCAAATGTCCAATCCATAGATATATATATTTTTTTAGCGCTCGTCTCTTGTCCAAAAACAGAAGAAGAAGACGAAGACGACGAAGAAGAAAAACAACAAACAAATAAACAAACAATTCTTCCCCGCTTCCAACTTGCTCCTGCTCAAGGGAAATTTAAATTGTTACGCGTACGTATCTTTATTTCCCCAGGCTCTCTCCTTCCGCTTCCCCGCCCCGTACAGTATAGTACTCGTCGTACTCAACAACAAAAGCAGTAATAAAAAAATAGTGTAGTACACGACCCTCACGTCCGCACACACCAGAGCCTCGAAGACGTCTGCTCGGGGATAGGGACCGGACGCAACTGATCAGGTGTTTTCAGATGAAAGGCCGTTCAGCCCAGCAGCAGCAGCAGCAGCAGCAACAGCAGCATTGAGAAGGAGCAAGAGGAGAGCCGTGCCAAGTGCACACGCATAGACACACACACACACACACACATTCACACACAGATCCACTACAGCAGGCGGCACACACGCTCCCTTATTGCGCGCTCACGTTCGCCAGCAGCATCGCGGGACTGGGATGAAACGAAGCAAACCAGCACCAGAAAGAACACACACACGGGAGCAAGCCATAAGACTCACAATAATAAAGAGAGTGCTGCCAGTTATGCATGGAAGAGAGCGAGAATGATGCCGAGAGCATGTGTAGTATGTGTATTGGCAGATATGCACAACTACAAATACACACACACACACACACACACATATACACATATACACATATACACATACACACATACACATACACATGTATATGGCTACGAAAAACAAAGACGGTCGGAGCCTCTTTTCGCGGAACGCTCTCGGCATATGTAAACTTGAGCGACGCGCAATTTCCATAGGCGTTTTACTCCTATACTCTTCTGAAACCAACTCTCTGTGAGAGCCAGATCCATTCCTAGTAGTCTCCAGATGAAGTAAAAGTGTCTTTGGAGGAGAGTTCGAAATAAGAATAATGATAACAATAATAATAATAATAAGACTAGTACCTATACCAGGCCGTACGGCGTCATGGAAATTTAGTAATTGTCAAAATGTCATTACTATCTCATCATCATCCTGGCATCTCGGACTCCGTCTCCTCGTCATGATGTGAGGAAAAAGTCTATAGGGGGGGGAAGATTCCGTAAAAAGAAGATACCATTACAATGAGATGCGGTGTGGGGAGGACGCTGTAGTGGGAATATCCCGTTGAGGAAGATTCCGAAACAAGGAGATCCCGTCAAAGGAAGACTCGGTCGGAATCAGAAAGATTCCCGCAGAGAAGACTAGATTCGGTAGGTTCTAGTCTTCTCTGGATAGGATTCGGTGTAAAGGAGCCTCGGTGGCAAGAAGCGTCAAAAAGAAATCTCTGTAACCGGGCGTAAAGAAGTCCGTAACCAGGGGATGAGGTGTAAGGAGGCCTCCGTAAGAGAAGCGTCACAAAGGCGGCCATGTAACAAGATGCCGTGTAAAGAAGACTCCGTTAGAAGGAGATGCCGTGTAAAAGAGACTCCGTAGCAAGGAGATGCCGTGTAAAAGAGACTCCGTAACAGAATGCCGTGTAAAAGAGACTCCGTCACAAGGAGACGGGCTGTGAAGAAGCCACCGTAGCCAGATGCGCTGTACAGACGGCTCCGTAGGAAGATCCTGTGAAAACTTGGACAAGGGATATGGACGGGCGGCGAGAGCCGGGGGAGAAAGGCGCATGAGAATGTGGAGAATGTGAAGAGCGTTCCTGTGACGCGCTGAAGTTACAAGAGCCAGCTCATATACTTTTAGGCTCACTCCACCACTACTATACTCCGGTCTTTGAGTAGGAGGAGGATCCAAGCACGTGACGAGAGCTACGACGAGGCTTCTGCAAATCCTATTGCAGAAGGGCGACTGATCGAACGAGAGGAAGATCCTTCTTCCTCCGTATTTCCCTTCCGCTTCCACACATGCAGGCTGGGCAAACAAGTATAGTCCCCCACACTAGTCCATCACCTACTCGAGGTACGACCGGGGATTCGGTATGAAAACCTGTACGATTGCATTTTCCACACATTTATCCCGCAGCAGATTGTCTCCGGATTGGGGAAGAGATTGCAGTTATGCATATCTTCATGATGTGATATAGGGAGCTTGGGGAGCGTGTAGCGTAGGATGCGTGGGAGCGTGTATGTACGTGTGTGTGTGTGTGTCTGTGTGTGGATGTGGAGACGAAGGATGGAGGATGAGCACCTGCTTGCCGCCTCCTCTGACGCGCTGCTGCTGCTGCTGCAGCATCATGATGCAAGCGAGAGTCTACTAGAGACGAGGCAGGATGATAATGAAGGGATGAGCATGGACGGGACGAAATTGAGAGATGCGAACCAACCCCTTCCATCCTCAATCACATATCTACCAGTCAAACATCTCTCTTGGCATCTTTGCTCAGCCTCTCGCTATAGTGCCTTTCGCCTCGCTACTGAGCGTGTCCGCCCGTGTGAACAATTCTCTCCGTCTCTCTCTCTCTCTTCTCTCGTTTCCCCGCATCCTATATAGAACTTATCTGGCTACTTCTGTGTACATGATAGAGGCGAGACTATTACAGAGAGATAGATTCAGAATCCGCCTGCTCATCATAATCACCCTCATCACTGGACAGTATTCCCGGTGGTGTATGCGCGTGCCCTAATGAGATGACATGATGCTCTATGGCTTCCGCCTCTACTGATGAATCCGCTCCTCCACTTCCTTGCCGTTTCATATGTCACACAGTCAAGTTCGCTCGTCTCTAATGTAATTACTGTCATCACCGCAAGTCTGTTCGATTAGGAGCGGAGTCCAAATGGCTTTATATAGAGAACTCCACATGATAGATCCTATATGAGGCTATGGCTGTATATATCTATAATAGATATATGAGTACAGATACACACAGACATATGTGTGTGTGGTGATTGTGGCTGATAGTCTTCTAAGGAATGGAGTCAAGACCATATATGAATACTACTGCGCTGGTTGTCTTGTGAGGAGTGAGTGTGTGTGTGTGTGTGTGGGGAGGATGTGGGAATCTATGTTGAAGGGGAAGACGTCAGCGCGTCGATGAGTTCCCACTGATTTTGATGACTTGATTAACTGGACTGACCTTTGCTTCCTTGCTCACATCATCTTAACTGCAGAATCTCCTGGAGGTAGAGGATTCCATGATGAGGACGGGGAGAGATAGATACAGAATACAGAGAGAGACAGAGAGCGAGATAGTTTGAGATATATGATGACGGTCTATTACTAACGACTACTGGATGTGTGGAAGTATCACGTTTGCCTCAGCAAATTACCACGGGATCACTGTCAGGTTTTTATTCCCCGTTGCGTCAAAGATGTGCAATGGATACTGGATGGATGATGTGCTGCTCCATAATAGGATGACTAAAGGGATGCATGCAAGATTCACTCTGAACTTTTCCCCTTTCTGCTGATGCAGTCAAACTGATCCTCTCGAACGCCGACCACGGCTTCGAGTTTTATAGTACATGGGAAAGTGTGTGGACGCGTGAGGATATTAGGGAAAACCATGGTGTGAGTATAGGTTGGTGTGCGTGTGAAATGATATGCGTCTGGATGAGTGTGTGTGTGTGTGTGTGTGTGCAAAGGTAATATAAACATGTGTGCATGATCATGTTAGGCGACTGTTGATAGTGTGCAGTACATACGGCTTCGACATGCGTACTACCGTAATATAATTTATATATATAAATATAATGGATACAGGCACGGAACCAGCTCCAGTGATCACTTACATCCTTTGGCTTGCATAGTGTTTTAATGGCCTTATTATGCAGTTAAAAGGAGCAATGAAATGTAATACTAAATGATAAGGTGGAGACGAGAGTGGATTATTTTTTTTTTTGCAGAGTGCAACCAAAGGACGAGCGCTGCTGGAGTGTGTGGATGTGAGCGAGAGAGAGAGAGAGAGAGACAGACAGACCGAGAGAGATGATGATGATGAGAATTCTTTCGTTCCGAATCCGATATACGAGAGTTATTTGCGAATCCATAATAAGTTTCCCATGTATATAGTGCCATAATTTTTACGTGCAAACAATACAAATCGTAAAAACACAACAATGGCTTGAGTGATAGGAAGACAAAGCCATGCTTAAGCCCATTAACCCGCACAGTCACATTGGCAAACACTCATATAATGGTCCCTATGATTTGAGAACTGTCCATTTGTTATTACCATTAATAAACTCAATCTTGAATAAGCAGTCAGGCTAATAGTGGGGGAAATTGGCAGGAGAGTCATATAAAAAACCATTTTCTCACTAAATCTCTACGCGGTATTGTTCTTATCTCCATCCCCGCTCCTTACTTCGCAGTGATCATCATTACATCCTTGAGCAATGACACAGATATGCCTCTTCAAAGCCCACGGAGTATACTCAGTTGGTGAGCGTACGAGACTTGATTCCATCATTGTTGGACTACTGATGGGGGTGGATGTGTGGATTCAAAAGGATGGGGGAGGGGGGTATGAGTACGACCACGTCCACATCTGTCCGTATATGACACGAAGAGACAGAGAGAGAGAGAGAGAGAGAGAGAGAGAGAGAGAGAGAGAGAGGAAAGGAGAGATGGCACAAGGCTTTTAGAGTGCAATAAAATGGATGCCGTCAATAGGACGAGCCTTTTAATGTGCAATACGCTTCTGCTAGTGTGTGCACACACAGAAGAGAAATCAAGGGTTTCCGAGTGTCAATAACTCCCATGAAGACGACCGCTGGGTACAGATAAGGATACCGGGGGAGAGACGGGAAGGTGGAATAGTTTTTAAAAATAAAACCATGTTTCCGAGAGGATGAAAAACTTGGTGAGAGAGAGAGAGAGAGCTCTCTTCCAATAGCCTATTCAATTCCCTCAAAAACATCACCTTGTACATACCCTAAACACACACACTATTTATAAACTCTTGGTTTAAAACTTGAACTGGATCATTCATGGAATGGCTCTGGGGGAGACATGATTGGGAAATTGATGCGAATGAGTGGTTTCGTGTCTTGTTCAACTCCGTGCAGTAGTAGTCAAGTGAACATTTTATATCCACTTCCGAACAACTTCTTTCAAGCTCCAGCATGCATCTTCTGCCTTGTCGGCCGTTGACCCACAAGCACCGCACCACGATCATCAAACCAATCCGCCGTCAGGTCTTTTTCCATAAAAATATATCCCTGCAACTCACACAATCATCATACTTAAGCTTCATTACCATGTAGAACCTCTGCCGAAATAGCCTATATACTCCAAACGACTCCATCTCAACACAGCCTCACCCAACACCTGGTGATTTGCTATAAATATACACTCGAAGTGACCGTTTGCTCACATCGGAGACAACGTATGCTCCAATCCCTTCACATTTCTCTCACCTGTTTATGTATGAGTGTAGTGTCCATAAGCGCTAATGACATTTTCAGTCGTTTTCTCTCTTCCTCAACACATTTCAGTCTTCAGAGCGCCCACACCCTGAGCTTACTTGCCGTGTCCTCTTGGACAAGATGGAAGAGTCCCTTAGCTTCTAGCTAAAATTAAACACGATCAAGATTATTTTTTGAATAGCCCAACCCTTCACAAAACCCCATGATTCCTATCATTTTTGACATTCTCATCCAGATCCTCAAAGGTTTACAAATAGATTTATAGTTGATATTCTCGACTCGGGACGGACATTTTACATGGATTTTCCTCGTCGTGATGGTGTCAAATCTTCCCTCAACAGACGCTCATTGTTCCTCTGCTCTTCAATTAGTCCGATGGAGCTTGTGTGAGCATGTTGAAATAAAGTTGAATCTGCGGCAGAATGCTACCACACTTCTTACTCCTTTCCTCTGCAGCCTCCTTGTCCACTTGATTCGTATTTCGTTGATACGATGTGAGCGGTGGAGGTGGTCGTGGTGGTGGTGGTGGTGGTGGCGGCGGCGGCGGCAGCAGCGGTGAAGGACAGACAACGGATGACAACGAATTGGCAGAGTAGTACCCAAACCTACATACGCCACTTCAGGATAATCTATATAGGAGCAAGAAAATGAGCAATGGATATTATTGGCTAATCACCATTCAGACATGGAGAATCCCCAACCGCCTGACTGACCGTCAGCACATCCTGTCGCTACAGAGAAACTATTATTGCATAAAAGTAAATGTAACCTTACCAACCAAGGCTCCTTCAAAACGGTTCAACTCTGAGAGTGAATACGTAAGTACATGCAAGTTCCTTCATCACCTCATCGGCTTAGCACACAATAGGCATATACACACACATACACACACACACACACACACACACTATCTGTAGCCAACTCTCCACGAACTCGACACATTCTCATGACCACGACCCTTGTGCCCACAACACGCGAATACATACGCCACGCTACGTTGATAGAGAATAAGGAAGCTTGTGGAATTAAATCAGAATCCAATCCATTGGGAGAAGAGCCTTTACCGAGAAGACGAAGAACCTCACAGAGACTTACTTACTCTTAAGTACGCATTCAGGGGGAGCTTACATATATTTGCTCAATTATACTCTACGACCGTAGCATGACACGTCGGAGTTGACTACTGTGACAAGGGTAAAGCACGAGGATTCGACCGGAGTATCACACACTGGATTATCCACAAAAACCACAGGTTGAGGAAAGTAATTACACAGTTTTACCACATTCTCATCTTTTATCTCCATCATTTCCTCCTCCTCCTCCTCCTCCTGCTATCGCCATCGACTCCACTCCTCAATTTCCAATTGTTTTTAAAATTAGTCGCAGCGGTGGTGGAGGAACATTGAGTATAGTAAAATCTATGGGCCAAGATAGTCAGCGAGACACACTCTTCAGTAGTAGCTGCTACAGTATGAGATGGTGGGAGACGGAGTTATATTGTGTGTGTGTGTGTGAGAGAGAGAGAGAGAGAATGAGTGAGTGGCCACAGACCTCTTGGATTTTCCTTCATATTTTCCACTTGCTCATTTATTCAATTGATTACCAATCCCCTCTCTATCTTTTCTAGACTTTCTAGTCCCCTCTGACCAAAAAGAGGATGTGAAATGAAATGCGTCAAAGCGTAAGTCGTAGTAGTAGTAGTACCCTCCATGCCACATTCTATCATCCCTATAATAGCGCTCTCTTTTCCCCAAGAACCGCTGTTCACACAAAGGCGATGGACATCAATGTGACTCGTCCGTATACATGTATATATATATGAGGAGGGAATCGACGCGCACACGAGTTCGCTGTATAGATCTATTCCTTGAGATTCCATCACCGCTCCGGCACACTACCGCTACCACCACCACCACCACCATCGTATCGTACTCCGCCGCAGAAGAGACAGTGGAACTCTTCTGTACAAACAGAGACGAGGGAAGCGTAGTGGGTAGACGCATTCTGGGAAAATTATATGGTTGTAACTGGCGGAATGGGTCGTGCAAAATTACAGTCGTCTTTCCAATGAAACGACCCACGACTATGACTATATGGCTTAACCAGCCGCGCTGTCAGTAGTCTTCCCCCCCCCGTCATAGTACCACACACTTTGGAAGGTTTAGCCCTTGAGGAAAAGCTCTCTTTCTTGAGAGCATCCCTCTTGTCGTCCTCGTCGGCGGCGTCCTATTCCCAGGATCGATCCAATACTCTATTGGAGAATGCGGACGATTAATCTTTTAAAAAGACGATCAAAGGCCATATCACACACACACACACACACACACACACAAATTGTTATTCCATTCTACATGCCTTCGCCTCTTCACTAATACTATCCCCATCAAATATTCCCGCCGTCTTTCCCCCTCCCTCCGGAGACCCAGGCATCTCTCCCACTCTTGAGAGGGGGCTGGGTGAGCTAAAATCAATTGCGGCATATACATCTCGCCTTTATAGTTCCACCGACATCCGGGTGCGGACACTGTTGGCGCACGTGGGTGAAGAGAGGAGCTCCGATGGGTGTACAATAATACAACTTTGGAAATGACTTCCACAGTATAAGGAGGTAGTAAAACATGGATTTCAATTATCTGAATTTATTATCTGCCATTTCACATTCATCTTCCTCCTCCATCTTGAACCGTTGTTCCGCAGGGATTCCTCCCCCATTGTTCTTCACCAAGAACAACAACCCCACTTTGCTACTACTCATCCGCGATGTTTGATTATCTCATGATGATATGCGGAGCTATAGGATTCCATCAGGGTTTTCCAAATGGACAGAATTCAACATGGGGCTTGAGACAACGGCAAATTTGAGGAGAATAGGATGAGATCATGATGTTGGTGATAATATTCTAAGAATGATCATGACTTATCGGGAAATAATTATTGTTTTGATAAAAAAAAAGTTAATGTTGTCGAAAATATCATGGGAATGTTAGAAGTTGAGAGTTATAGCAGTTGGAGTGAAGAGGGACGAGGAGTGAGGAGGCTATTTAAATGACTCAGAAAAGAGGCCCATAGTGTGTGTGTGTGTACACGCGCGTGCCTGTGTGGGTGTGTGTGTGTGTGTGTGTGTGTGTGTGTGTGTGTATGTGTGT
>WJFA01002082.1:0-17605 GCA_009870155.1 Pseudobourletiella spinata
GAACTTGGACTTTCACCCCCCAGAGGTTCAGCTGCCAACTGCCTCCGCAAATCAGTCAGTAACTCAAATTTACCTCCACTTCAAGCTATTGGATAGAATTCATGCAACAATCCTTGGAATTCGGTCGTAAGGCTGTAACACCAGAAAAAGTCGCTCTGGTGTTTATCATTTTCTCGTGAAAGATCTATAAAATTGTCGGATCTAATTACTAATTGTTCGGATCAACATAACACGTACGTACAAGGATCCACTTAGTGTAAAATAAGTTTAAATTCAATTGGTTGAGTGGGCTAGCGGGCAAGGCAGTTGAGTTGAATGGCCGTCACTGACGCAGTTGACAAGAAGTGAAGACGAGAATCGGGTGAGAAGTACTTTCCAATTCTATTGAACGTCAGAGTGTAACTTTTATTTACGTTTTTTAAATATGCTGAACAAAAAAAGCAATAAATTAGTAAAGTTCCATTATTTTGATTGCAATAAGATTTTCCAGTTTACAAGAGTACAGCTAACATTTGGAGTAAATACGAATGAAATTATTTATAATATACAAATTTATATGCCCGTCTTCATTCGATTATTTTGATAACACTGGAAAACTATCTGCTGAATAGCAAGTCTAAGATTATTATATATTATAAGTTATAAGTTATGGCTCCGTTACATCTGATTGTGTACTTATCCATATCCATTATCTATTCGGTCACTTTCGTGGAACAAATGTGTTGTTACGTAATGTTTAATTTGAAAGTGGCATTTTGTAATTTAATGTATGATATTGCAGGAATCACGTATCGTACTCCGAAATCTTGGAGATCCTTCAAAATGGTACTATATGATGATAAGAAGTGGATGTGCCGCCTCATAAGGACAGCATTTACTTTAGAAGATGATTCTGGTAAATAGTGACTTCCTGATATAATTTTTTGCTTGGATTAATGTTCCATGGAATGATTTTGTTGCAGGTGTATGCGAGCACGTGCTGAAACTTCGCCCTTACCTCGGGGATAACCTCGGGGAGGACTCGGATTCGTTCTCAAGTGACGATTCATTTGACATTCGAGGTAATCATTAAAAATCAACATGTATTGACTCCGTTTGGAAAAAATACTTTGATAGTGTTCTGTACAAATTATACAAAAGCTCCTTTGCAATATCTTTTGTAGGATTTTCAATTATTGTCAGTGGAAGAATAATTAATGAGTGAACGCAAAAATGAACCAACATTTCCACTCCATAGTACAACTACTGCTGAATTGTATTGATTATTTATAAAATTTATGATGCAGAGGGTGTCGATGGAAGCCACAGAAGACGATCGAACACAGCAATTCGACTGGAGCGCTTGGAAAAGCAGAGGAAGTCGCGTATTGAAACTCAACATGTTAGAATTAATCCATCTGAAGGGGGGAAAAATGAACTTGTGTTTACAAGAGATAACAGTTACTTGCAAAAGAAACCGAAATCTGCCAAAGCTGTTTCAATTAGAAAGCTGCTAGAGTGAGTCTAATTATCCCTTGTCACGGTTGTTATTTCGTGAAATGACTATAGAGGGCTGATGAGCCTTTCCAGTATTTGTTTGAACGTATGGTGACGTCCAAAATGCCTTAAAGAATGTTCGTTTGGGAAAATGTAATTTTTGGGGTCTCTGGGTACATCAAACTAATTGTGATTGTCTTTTTATATTGAAGTCTATACTAAAATTGAGTTAGTTTAAATGACAGTTTTTGTGTGGTAATTTCTAGATCCGTACCACATCCAAGCAAGGTTCCATTCGCAACATATGCGCGATTCGAAGCCAGCTCCCAACCTGCGGCCGCGTGCAAAAGATTCGCAATATTTCTTCCTTTCTTACCTCCGAAGCATCGTTCGTATCCGGTGAGAGTAGTGATAGTAGCTAATGCGAAAATTAGCGATCTCATCGGGCTCACACTGTGGGTTACCTCTCAGACTCACGCGGATGTGGAGCTGCACCCTCCCCATTATTATCAGTAAGTTCGTTGTAGCGTTTTATTCAGATTAGACTTGTATGTGCCACCCTTGAATTTTTGTGCAATCATGAGACTTTTCTCTTTGTTAGACTTTTAATAGCTGACGAAGATGGCGAATGGGATACTGATTTTCCACCGCTGGACAACGATGAGTTAGTCTCAAAATTCTCATTTTCACACCTTGCACTACTTCGTTCTGAACGAGCTCAACCGGAGCTACCGCCAAAGTTGAAAGTTGGCCTGTCATTCCTTCTACCAAATGGAAATACATTTCAGATTATCGTTGACGATTTGGATATGACCGTCGGTCAGCTAATTAGACTAGTACTATCGAAGTCTGGTTGGGGATCAAGTAGCATTTCGACGAAAGCTGCTTCAGTTTCTTATCATTTAGAGAAGTTAGGCGACCCAAACTCAACTTTTACAGATATGAATTTACCCTTGAGTCAGTGTAGGTGTAAAGAATTTTGCCTTGTTCGGGATGGTGCAAGGAGCATTCAGAATGATATGGGAAAACTGGAACCTCTGCATGGGTAAGAGCGCTGTAAAATCTAGAAATTTGAACTCGGTCTCCATCAATTCCACTTTCTCCACTTTAATCATCATCTATGTTTTGCAGCAAAAGTCAAGCGGGAACATCAGAATCACCCAGTGGGTCAGGCTTATATCCAGTTATGGTGTCGACTGGTCGTTTTAACAAGTTGAAGAGTGCTTTTTGTGGTATGCCGTCTTACATATTTCCTACCAGATGCTTATTTTGAGTAAGATACTAACTTTGGTAAAAATGTATGTTTCACAGTTATTTGGGGAGGCGATCGGATGGATGTCGAATTCCAGAAACAAAAAGACAAAATTAAGAGCTATCCCTTAAGCTCAATCACAGGTGTTAAGCTTGATGCAGCCCGAATGCGAGTGGTGGTTTCTGTCAATCAAGTGTCATCAACCGGTGTCGGAAGTCATTATCTCACCAGCACAGCTCACCTCACAATGATCACTTCTGAGCTTCGAATAGCCACGGATCTGTACCATCATTTAAATTCTGTATTAACAACGAAGACAAAATAATGCATATCAAGTGAATAGTTGCTTTTGGTAGTTACTTCCTTGCATTTATTCTTCCTAAATAACTTTTTGTAACGCATGTTAACGCCTTAGTGTAGTGATTAATGTGTAGCATTTTCTCTCGGAGGGTTGATGTATTATCGGTAGTGTTCTTAGCTGTACTCGTGTGTTACGTCAACACTTTTTTTACGACGCTATTATCTCCTCCGATCAGCTGGCGATTGAGGGGAAGAGGAATCCTATTTTCGTGAAATATAATTTGCCCGTATCTTGAACAAAACTGTAGCCGTCGTTTAAAAATGTTTGATTTTCCCTCAGCATTTCTGCACTCTCGATCTCCTATCTAACCCTTGGATTGAATGTTGTGTCAGGTCTGAGAAATGCCACGATAAGTTTCGGAAGAAACAAATTAATTGAACAACCGCCGTTCCTGTTTTGAAATCTACAATGGCAGATGCATTCCGCAACATCTTCTAGCCAATATTATCAAATTTACTGATGTGTTCATTTTCATGCCTCATGTATCACAACAGATTATCAGCCTGTGAAAAAGGAACAAATATAGAGGAGCAAAACCGATCACTCTTACTGCCTCACGCTTCCTTTCTGACGCTATAAAATAATCAAATCAGCACTTTGGATGGATTGGCCAGATCAATAAGTATGTCTGGATGAACGGGTAACTTTGTATTCTATTGCATGGTTCAGCGATTCCGTCGGGAGTTGGAGTAAAGGTGATGAATTATATCTCGTTGTTCCTATATCTCTGTTGGAAAATATTCATGGATTTGCGCTCCATTGGGTTCACTTCTACAGTCAAGGGTGAAGAGTAGTTTTGTAGACTGGTTAGTTAGAATACTGGCGCTCAGTTGGATTTTCGTCCGTGTGTCATCTGTAATTGATGTGATGGGCTCTCGACTTGGCAGCCAACAACCTTGCTCCGACAAAGAATCCAATTCAAACCTATTTCAAATAATCGTGTTGTGGCAGGCCGATTTTACGCCTCAGTAATTACCAAAGTCGGCAAGAAAAATAAATCGTTAGAGCGACCCATTTAATGAATTAGCCCGCCTTGCCCTCCCAAACTACATCCCGGCATAGGCTCACATTAGTTTCTACTTGACAGCGGAGACAAGGGACGAAACTGGCCGTATTCCATCGCTTCCACCTCCAACAGCTACTTCCTCTCATCACATCACAGTGAATCCGAGGGGATGTTCCAACAATTATTTGCGCAAAGCTTGACGCAGATTTTTCCCCCATTCTCCCTACTTCCTTATAGGATTCACAGGCTGGAGACATATTTGTGATTATCGGTTGGCAGAGCATCAGAGCCTAAAGCCTCGGCGCTCAGTTAAGCCTCGTGTAGTAGAGACGGACAGAAACCTTATCGGGCATTTCATTGCGTCATACTCCACTTCTCCAAATCATGTTTTTTTCCACTTCCCAAAGCCCCTTATTCCCTATGGAAACACAAGCACGGCTCAGGCTGTCTTTTTCTGCATTTTTCGAGACGCCAGAACGCTGAGTCCGCCCGTAGCAAATATACGGGCGGGCCTTACCCCTCCGTCCAAATACTTCCGTTCTGCTCGGGCGAGTCCTTGTCCACCATCCAGAAATTTCCTCCGTTCGCATCCATTGCTGGGAAATCCTTCCATCAAGCTCTCCACGCTGCACAGAGAAGGGAGAAACTGCAAAAATCCTTCCGGCAAAATACTTATTGTATTTTTTGATAAATTTATTTGGAGACCAAGCCAAACAGTACCCAAACAAAATGTTTGAATCTTTCTAAAAAGTATCTCGTCAATTTCTACTCATGCTTTTCCAGCCTAAATTTCTAAAACGTTCCACCGCGCTTACAGAGCTTACATAATGATAATGACTTTAAGGTCAAGCACCATATGGACGACCACCTCCAAACGCAGCCTTCTCCGTAGAATCAACACAACTTACTAGCAATGATCCTTACCAGCAAAGTATTGCAACAGCGCTACTCATCTCTTGCATTCAACTCTCCCGCTATATAATTATAATTATTCGTTACAAGATTTACTCGTCTAGCGACGGCTACAGCAGAAGTATCCAAGAACCATTTCGGAATTAATCCTAAATTTATCTGTCACGAAAATAGTTTATGCCATATATGGTATACATCAATTCCATTAAAGCTAATTTACTTCTAACTAATTTTATTCTATTTGCGGGATACTATAGCGAGTATTATTTCCTCTGTGTATATACATTCAAATACCCGCACATCCAGACGCACCTTACAGTCTACTGTGGTGTTTTACTGCAAAGCTGGGACCTACTAGTCCGCTCGCAAAAATTCCCTTTCACATACATTTTTAATGCGGAACAGGCGCACGGTCCGCTCGCTCCGTCCTATACTGTATGTGACCCGTGACGGTACTGAACTGTTTTCAACCAGTTGTCTCTCTTCCCTTTTTACAATGCTGCTGGGAATGACGACACGTTATTATCAGTAGAATACATATACATAAAGATACAGACTTGGGCTCTTCACTTCTTGCTGTCACATGTGCTCTCGGAAGATTCTCAAACAGGGTTTTCAGCGCCCACTGTAGCCCACCCTCTCCCCACCGAAGAAGTCATATCCAGTTAATGTACCTTGGTGTATCACAAGTGAGTTTATTGTACTGCTAACCATCAACCGCTCCATCACGTAGTTTTTTTGTCCATTGTTTCATATGCCACAACAACACTTTAGCCCACTCAATTGAAATAAATTAGACGCACACGGAAGGAGTCATGTTTGGGGAAGAAGGGTGTCATTCAATCCTCTTAGCATCACGTTGTATTCAATAGTTGAAACTACGGGTTTGAAACCGACGGTTACTTCCTCATTCTTTGCCTCCATTTGGGAAGTTGCACAAACATGCGCACACACACACACAGGCCCGCAAACACACACATGTGAGCAGGCTATTACCTTAGCCGACCGTCTCAGGGGGAGAGAGATGGGAGAAGGGATAGCGTTAAAAATACATAAGTCAATGGACAATCGAAGATCCAGCCTTCGACCACAAAATGTTCTCAGCCCTTTCCGGGTCGTCCATTCCATACGTGCAGAAACGCCGTCTGGTAAGGCTGAAGAAAAAAACTGGGGACTCTGTATACCGTACTGAACGATCCTACCCACGGCAACTGCCCACCACCCTACCATATCATGCATTATTAATGAGACGCCGCACACTGGTGGAATCTCCTCCTCGGGGCGGGGTGGAAGATTGACATTTTCTCGCACACACACACACACGCACACACACACACACACGATGTACATGCACCCACAAACATCTCACGCAGAAACACACATTAAAAGCCCTTCCACTGGTCCAGGAATGAACGTGGCGGGAAATTTTCGGGAGTAGTAAAGGGTGGGCCAATGAGGCAGGATTTGAGGAACCTGTCCTGTCTACTGAGGATTCTTCAGATCGTTGATGTCTATCAGGAGCTCCAGGGGTATCATGTTCATTTCCCCGCCGACGTTAAACAATTCCGGGGGTTTAACTATCTCCTTGGGCTTCTTCACGACGTCCTCCTTTGCGCGGTTGACGGGAAGGATTGAAAGCGTCTTGGCACGCTGGAGTAAACTTCTTTTCTCCTCCAAAGAAGTTTTGGCAGACTTTTGTTGTTGTTGCTGCTGCTGGTGGTGGTGTTGATGGTTCTGGTGATGTCGTTGGAACTGATGTGCTTGCTGCTCCAGTGCCTTCAGCTGATGCTTCTCAGAGGAGGAAGTGGAGGAGGAGGGCGAGTTGAGCCGCCCGAGCTTCTTCCGTAATGAGGCCCATTTGGAAGTTTGGCCTTTGAGGGAGGATAAGGAGCCAGACTTTTCCCGGTTCTCTGGAAAACCAATGAATGATCCAAACAAGAGATTAGTACTTCCTAAATACACTCACAAACAACTTGTTCCCCCATCATTCCTGTTATTCCGCATTAGTGAAGCACTCTTGTACATCAACTTCTTCAACTCTATGCTAAATCCGC
Source organism: Pseudobourletiella spinata (assembly GCA_009870155.1). Lineage (NCBI taxonomy): Eukaryota > Metazoa > Arthropoda > Collembola > Symphypleona > Bourletiellidae > Pseudobourletiella > Pseudobourletiella spinata. The sequence goes on from WJFA01002082.1 coordinate 7,062, forward strand.
CCTGTTTCCGGCTCACAATTCTCAACGAACGACGGTTTCATCCTCATCCTTTTCGCGATCACATTCAAAAGATTATTTCTGGGAAGTGGTAGATTGAGAAAATCCTTGAAACTTCACTCTGTTTTCAGATTTCTGGTAATCTTTATTGGATGACTGAGAGCATCATCCTTTACAAATTCTTTCTACAAGCTCCAGAGTTGATTCTATGGGGATCGTAAGCTTTGTCTCAAATTCCGGGATCATTATACCAAAGTAAAATCACTGTTAGTAGTAGAGCTAGTAAAAAACACTGTTCGTAGTAGCGAGATGCCCAAGGCTTTGTAGGCGCTCGGTTCTAAAAACGTGTATAGGAAACCTGTAAAGCTCTCTTATAGCGATCCCATCATCTGTCGAATGAAAACATTACTGTCTAAACAATCCAGGCTGTGATTTCATACAGGAGAGTCTCCGCTTCAACTCCTATCCAAAACCACAGAACCGAAATGATTTCCTATTAAAAAGGAATGAGAGTAGAAGAATAAGATAGTCAGATGAAAGGGAGCTCTCTCTCTCTCTCTCTACCTATCCAAAACCACAGAACCGAAATGATTTCCTATTAAAAAGGAATGAGAGTAGAAGAATAAGATAGTCAGATGAAAGGGAGCTCTCTCTCTCTCTCTCAGTCTCACAACAGACAGGCTGAATTCAGTTCCATACTTGATTTGAAAGCAAGGATGGAGTCCCATCGGCAAAACTCCCCGTTCTACAATAGAGCCCTACTTTGGAAATGACTATGTTACGTAAGTCTCCTCATTACACTACACCCCAGCCTATGTGCACGTTTGCGCTCAATCTCCGACCCGTCCTACTTCCCTTTCACGGTCGAACAATCGTAAAAACGGTACGAAAAACTCATCTGTCATAGAATGCATGCACAATATTATCCGCCTCTCGTCAGAGGAACATCATGTCACGGAAGGGACGAATGGTGCTTGGAATCTGCTTCCCTGTTTCGTAACAAACTCCGTTACGTTAACTTAAACGTCAGCAAATATCCCTGTTTTCCTGTCCGTGGCAGGAGAAACATTAAGATTTTCTTAAAGTCATCCACGTGGATAGGCTCCAGGGGACTGTTTACGCTCTAAGTGTGGAAGCCACCAGTTCTGCACATTTTCTGCTTGGTGGAGCAGAAAGAAGGTAAAATGAGGATGGCGCATTGTACTGCAGTGGCCTGGGAAGAACAGGGATAGCGGCCATATATTTCAAGCCTAACTGGACTGAAACTGAAATATTGGGAAATTATTACAAGTAAGCTCATAACTGGGAAGTTATAGGAGAGGGGAAGACTATGTCTTGATGGGAATTTACCCCCCTCGTACCTGCCATCCCATCATTTGTCGGGTCATTATTATTACTTCCCTTCAGCTCCCACTACTCATCCTCCAAGAGAGACACGGAGGCATATATATATATATATATATATATTTAGAAGGCGAGCGATGCAGAGCAAACTATGAAGTAGAGGGGGGAATAGCATGTTCCAACATGTCAACGGAAAATATCCTTACACACATTAGGCTGTCGTCCAAAAAGTTTGTCCACCTCCTCCTTCTCCTTCTCCCANGGGAATAGCATGTTCCAACATGTCAGCGGAAAATATCCTTACACACATTAGGCTGTCGTCCAAAAAGTTTGTCCACCTCCTCCTTCTCCTTCTCCCATAACTTCAAGCTAACTTTGAGAACGCATCCGGATAAGGAGACGGTTGATTCCGTGAGTATAGCATGGGCAACTCTAATCTGACTGACGTCAGCATGCCCCCAAAAGCCAACAAGTTATGAGTTGTAAACTATCAAGGTTTTCCCCCCATCTCTTGTCTCATATGTGGGTTATGTATAAAATTTCTGGCAAATAGATTACTGACTGAGAGTAAAAGCAACTAACTGGGGCAATTGCTATACAACTGGCTCATCTGCCTTAAATAAGACCTCCTCAAAGCCCAAATCTCATCTATTCTCCAGTCAGTCACCCGTCCTAGCGTGTTTTTCTACCTTGGCACAATTGGATCAACATTCTAAATTTTCTGATATTTGCGTGTTAAAGTATAGTGAGTATGTTTAGGTGTAGTCTGTAGCTCGTGAGTTTGTGTATGTATGCCACTATGTGTGTGTGAATGTATGCATGTGATTGTGTATGTGTGCCAGTATGTGTGTGTAACTTTATGCATGTGATTGTGTGTGTTTGTGGGTATTCCTAAGACGTTCTCAGGTGTTCCCACGAAGTGGCTCTTCAGGCTAATATCTCACTTCTTGTCCCACATTTAATGACTGCGGTAAACATTCAAGAGCACCTGACTAGAGTAAATCCCACGCTCATGCCGCATGACTTCGGGAGTGAGTTGAGAAACATTGCCGCTGCTCCCGACGAACACCAGAAGTCAACCTACTACTTTCTCGAAAAAGTTTGCTTTCCCCACCGACAATCTCCACTAACAGCGCAAGTAGTAACAACATTAGTGCGATGTCATCTTAAACCGCGGCATTCTGAGAGAGGCGAAACTACTACTCCGCTATCTCGATTAACTTATCAGTTATCATATGATGCTGGTCTATATGCTGATATCATGGTCTGGTGAGCAGTTATGTGGGACCAGTTGGTGCATATGTACGTGCATGTCAGGAACTGTCCGTGAACTATAATTTCCGTCTGCTCTTCCACACTATTACGCCCGAGAATTGGGGAAATGTTCAGTTAGAATGGCAAGCAGATGTTCCAGATTCCTGATACCAGTTCCAGAATTTGCTTACTTGTACTATTACATTTACACGAATAACAACGGACCAGGCCGAAGCATTCAATGTTCAAGATTTCGAACTCCCTCAAAACGAACTTTTGCGAAATTATTCCATATCTGCATTAGTCTTACCCATACACAGAATACACAACTATTTTCAATCAACCAAGGAATCTTCCCAAATGACAAGATTTTTACCACGGCCATTGTTCCCTTTTCCATCAGAAATCATTCCATTCTTTTCTTCAATCTTGAGATAGTCCCAAACTCCGTCATCGTGAGCTGTCTTATCCTTTCCTTTTCCTTTCCATTTCCTCCCAGCTTAATGGATTAACTCTCTCTCTCTCTCTCCATCATTCAACACAGACAGACCCTTTTAGAGAGCGAGGAAAACTATGCGGAACGGGCTCAAAGATCCTTTCAGTCCTCTATCAATAAATCATCGTGTTCAAATCCTTTACATTATGCAAATCCCGCCAGCAAATTAAATCCTTTTAACCATCATTTTTATTCCCTCACCTACACACAAATCACTCAAACACACACATGCACACGCTCCCAAAGTTCATTTCCATTCATCCTCTGAAATGGGCTACTCTCTCCATTCCAAGACTTTAACATACTCCCGACATCCTTTTTCATATTAAAGATGGCAGGGCTAAAGCACGCGGACCATTATGCGTCAAAGCCGACTTTCTTTCCTCCGTGTCATCATCATTATTGCTCCATAACTTTTTAAAAATGTTCCATGCCCCCAATCATTAACGACTTAAATTGAAATTTCCAAAAACTTTTTTATAACAGCATATATTTTTCAATTCTGACGGAAATCTATGGGAGCCTCCCGGGGCGTACCAAGACCCTCCGTCCCGCCCTCACATAAAAGACACCATGGAGAGGGATTTATGAGCCGGAAATACGATAAAGTAATGACTCAGAATTCCCTAATTCTTCACTCCTATCCATTTTTACGACTCATCTCAGCATGGATGGAATTGCTGGAGAATGGCGTTCCAGACCATGGAGTCTCATCGCCGTCATTGTGCTGCCCTTATTAAGTTGCGGGGACCAGACTGCATCATGCAGACATTACATTACAGTGGGATGTGGAAGCACGGTCAGAGTTCTTTGAAATAAGTGTGCGAGCGCTCCAACCCACCCCAAGTAAATTTCCGGGTGGACCTTCCCCAAAAGAAAGATTAAGTGAAGGCGCGAGAGGTACAATTGTATTTCTCAGTCGTCTCTATGACCATGTATGTCTGGGTTGGGCTGAAAAAATCCGGGAGATTCTTTAGAGAAGAAGCTAGAGGTAGACTTTGACCACAATGGGGAAAGATGGTTATTTGTGCAGGGTCCATTTAGACAGACCCGGACGTTTGGGACACAGGATCGATGTTTACAACCCGAATCCCTTCATTTCCTATCCAATCTACCTCCCAGCACGTCCTCCTCCTCCTCCTGCCGGCTATGCTCTCCTGCTCCGTGCTTACAAACCTGCCAATCTTACGTACACATCGAATGAGATTCCACGTATCCGGACGAACGGGGAGTAGGAAAACTACACTCTTCTCTCGCAGCTATTACGACCATTCACAGAGATTCCTTCACCAGCTGAGAAACATCACCCCCGTGCCCTCCTTTCTTCTCATATCCTCTGCATTATTACGGGAACTGATGAGCATGAGATGGAGACTGGCTCTGCCAATCCATTTCTGTTCTCCTTCGTCTTAACCAATAATAAAATAAATGCAATTACTCCCACAAATGGACTCGTTGCATTCGGAAAGCAGCGGAGACTCTCTTCCCGAAGAAGAACCGCAACGGATTAGGCTGAGACGGAAAATCTAGTAGTTTCTTCAACCCTTATAGACCCCGTATAAGCATGATGAAGCTACAGCCATCCTCCAGTCAACATTAACCGTAAGGAGCTAGTAGTGGGGGACCTTCTTACTTCCTCGTGGAGCGCGAAGCGGCCGGATGTAAAATCTGTTTACAAAACGCTAAAAGCTTTCCCATGTTGGCAACTTTACGGCTTTGCATAGCCTCAAAGCTCGTGGTGGTGGAGTGTATATCTGAGCAGCTGGGAAAATCCCGCCGGCTCAAATGTTCTCCGTCTTACAGACACTAAAGCCGCCAAGGCTTCCAAATGTCATGCAACCGCACACGCGCACATTGGCCCACACACACATATGCACACACACACACACACACACACACTCATACAGAGGAGCAAACACGAACCAACACATACATGCAAGAATAAACCACATTCTCGCAGACAGCACTCTTGTCCTACAATTACCAAGTAAGGGGAACATGCTGTACTATTTCGTGAGTAAACAGTTCAAGTCCGGCCTTGGTTCATTTCTTCATTTCTTGGTAGTACTATCAGAGTGTGGGTATATGGAAGACGGCGTGCTTTGACCTCTGTGTGAGGACCATAATCGCACACGTACATACACTACCACACGGGATTACACCCTTGCCAGCGAAGTAGAATTTATAACACGCTCGACTACCTAAATGTCACACTACTACAGAGCCAATAAATCTATTCCATCATGGCTATAGCCAAAGCATGGTGGTGACGACAGCCGTTCAGTTGCAACGGCGGACCACGGCGCACACAGACACCGTGGACACAAGACACTGGGACTGAGCCATGCTCCAACTAACTGATGAATAATTCCCTCACGTACTCAACATCGAGCGGACAGGTACATGGACCACTACCTGAACCGTAGAATAGTGCAACCGAAATAAGAATCACCGCTGCCCCCTTCCCCCCATTCCAAATGTCAACTCTGTGAACTCTCACGAGCTTTATAGTCAGACTTGGAGTACCTCTTTGTCTCTCCAATTGGCAATACTGACTTACTGGCCATAGTTGGGAAAATAATTGAGAAAATAATCACTCCAATTTACTCCATTGCCCAAAGGAATTGCTTACCTGGTGACTTCGGCGTCTCCGCCCCCGACGAGCTCGTCGGCATGGGCATGACATCCGAGAAGACAGAGTCCGAACGGAAGTTGTATTTCCGCTTGAAGTGATATGCATGGGACTCCTTCTTGTTGAGTATCTCAGCGGCGGCTTGGTGCTGGGCAGCCTCCGATGGACAAGTGACATTGGCATTGCTCTCACTCATGTTCAGGTTCGACCCACTCCCGCTCCCATCCCCTAATAACAATCTCGTTGTCTCTGTAATAGCCTTCTCCCCATCCCCCGCCGTCCCATTATCATCCCCAGCATCCTCTTCCTCCTCGGGATCCGCACCAGGCGGGGACTCGGATGTGAATTCCTCCAGCAATTTATTATTCTCGTCAGCCTCCGACACGCTATCCATCTCACTGACTGAGCTCCGGGCCGTCCGAGATGATGTAATGCTGTTCAGCGGCGGAGATGGAGCCACACAATTTTTACTGAAGGCCGACTGCTGCTGCGGATGTCCACTTCCATAGGAGTGAAAATGTGAGTATATGTAACTACCACTATGATCAACACCACTGGCACTGCTCGCACTGAAACGATGACCGGCTACCACTCCGCCCGAAGATGAGCCGGAGCCGAAGCACGCACTACTGCTATCCCAACTCCCCTCCCGACCGTTGCTGATTTGTCGAATGAAAGAATTAATTTCACTCGGGTGACTCGTGTCCATGCTCAGTGCCTTGTTGAAGGTGAAATGATGCCGGGAGCGGGTGGTGGCTCTCGGACTTCGCGGCGGGAGGCTAGAGATGGACTGGCCGAGTAGGCAGTGGCAGTTGCACAAATTCACTTGCACCCCGATCGACCTATGCATCACATAAACAAAGTCAAATTACCACTAGCACATATAGAGAGGCCAGCGGAACCCTTCCCCTTAGATTACTCAAAGCAGCTTGAGAAACTGGGACGGGCAGGTTCTCAATATTAATCACCACCTGGACGGACGGCGAGCACCGAATACCGAGGCTCTTCACGTACACTTACAATTAAAGCAACAACAACCCATCCAAAGTCCAAGGCTTCTTTTCATAGGAAGTAAAACATTTGGGAGCCATCCCATTCCAACTCTATACATAATACAGAGCTTACAAGCACCAATGAAAAGCCTACAATAGTTCCACGAGCACACAAACATACAAAGGCATGAGTCAAGACAGCACTACCAATATTTACAATCATTTCCCCCTTCACCCAGAACGGACGGTTGCAATGTTCCTGCCTCGGAGAAAGACCCAAGAGTTTATACTTTTCTCCATTGTGTAGTAAACTCATTCAAGGGAAAGACTTGAAGACGTTCTACGAGGAACAACAAGGCCCTTTCAATACATGCGTTCACCTATCTACTCATCTCGATCTCACTCCCACTCTCCCAAACTGGGGATGAGAGGTTCTACACAATGGTTACTGCCAACTACCACCACCACCACCACAGGAGATGAGCAACAGTTCAAACAACTTGAACTCTTGAGCCAAGTGTGTGTACGTGCGGGCGGTGGTGACCACTGTAACGTACACTGCTAGTAAACTTTATGGCGGAGAAACTAACAAGGTAGTGCATTCGGTCGGTCATTGCAGATGAGGGAGCCGAGCCGAAAGTTCCACCTCTGCCACCTCCAAACAATAACTTTCCCTCTCAAGAATTTTACCAGCTGGAGAAAGTCATAAATGGACTCTGAGTTTACATTGGATTGCCAGCAGAGGCCCGAGTGGATAGAGAGTAGGAACCAACTACGACGCACTTTTGTGTAACTGATCCTCCTGCACTATATTTCACTCACCCCTTGACAAGTGCACATTTTTCCGACGAGGAAAAACGACCCCGTGTCCCACCTCCCTCCCTCCCCATCAACTTTATTTTCTTCCTTCCACTACCATCTCAAGTTTTTTTATGGGAGAAAATGTAAATTTTTTGCACCGTATCAAAGTAGCTTGGGGCAGTAAATAAAGCGACTCAGAATAACCGAGATTATAGCACAGGATAAAGGCGGGGGAGGGGGAGAGTGGAATGGAACCTTGGGCCTTTCCGCACTGTTCCATCCGCTCCAGCCGGAAATCATGCACACATTCAATAGATTTTCCACAAACATGGAGGAACCTTTAGCAATCTCGTAACCACTTGAGAGCTTCTCTCTCGAAATCTCCATGATGAGAGCCAGGGAGCTGAGCGAGCTCAACACACTCGTGTGAAACACGCGCCAGCGGTGGAGAGTCTGAATTTTTTATGGGTGCTAATAATGAGGATACATTAGGAGGAGGGAAGGTCACGTGTGGTTATTTATCACTATAAGGCCACCACTACCACACACTATCTCATGTTAATGCCTTGTCGTAGCTTTAATACATGGAAATCCGTCGCCAAACCTTGCATCAGTCATCTGAGTAAAAAGCAAAGTTTCCTACTCAACTCCAAAATGGGTAACTCGACCGACCATGTTTAAGTGAACGGGTAACTTTTGGCTCACAAGTTTTTCTCCGACTCTCTCTCTCTCTTTCCGCCTGTGCCGTGTGTAACTGACCGGGAAAAAGTAGGCATTCCAGTTCCGCTCATTTACAAATGTTGCGACACTCTTGTGTGTGGGGATGGGGATATCGGATCGTAGAGTTTCTGTCCTTGTGTACAAGAAGGAGCCGAGATACGCGCCGACAGGGCCCACAATCACCTTGTATGCACAGAAGTGTAGTAAGCATCGTCCCGTCTCTCTGAATTATTTACAAGAGTTATTACGCTGGAATGGACGCGGAGCGGGTAGAGTTGATTGTATGGCCGGAGGCTCGTAGTACATACCAATGTCTCTGTCGGTACCCCTCCGAATATTTCCTTCAAGCCTGAGCGCCTCATTACACCCATCCATTAGAGCGTATATATATATATATATATATATACGTTCACACTGTTGATGATCCAAGCCCGTCCATATGTTCCCCAGAGGGGAAAATTATCCTCGTTCTGGATTCCGTTGGATCCATTAGCTCAGGCATTTCCACAAAGTTCCTATCCTTTACGCGGGCCGATAAGAGCATTTAAAATTTCACAGCCCACTGTATTAGCCGCTTCCGCTGCACTGGGATATGCATGTGTTCATATCTTTCAGTGAACCTAAGAGCGTAAATTTATCAGGTACTACCGCTCGTTTCACCACAGCCTGGAACCCCACTGTTGGACTTGGTTTAATCTAACCCGAATCATTTAGTATTCGAAGCATCCCTCCTCTGGGATGGACCCAGTGACAATGCAATGAATTCGAATGAATTGGACTCGAGCCCATATGCGACCGCAGTTAGTTGAACGGGTTCAAGTTTGTTCTGTTCAACAAATACCACCAACCGGCACCCCTTCATCTCAACAGGAGTACTGAGTTGTACATACGGATGAATTTCTTCCCACTATACTCGTTTGACTTTTCCTTTTGAACGCAACTGACGTAACTCAGAGCCAAAGTCATTTTTCCATCACTACCACTACACACTGGGCAAGGACATGCTGACAAATGGAATCCGACTGGAATTGCTTCGGTTCGTGCAATTCTCCTCTCTTTTATCATCCTTCCTCCAGCTCTCTCGCTCTCTCTCTCTCTCTATCACTGGAATGTCCTGGAAGGAAAACAAGGGAACAGAGGGTGGGCGCGGTTTGGGTACAAAAAGGAGTAGATCTCACACGGACAAGGTTCCAAAAATACATGCATACCAGATGTATATATACATCCATTTGCAAAAGCGGAAGAGAGCTCCACACATCCACTCTTCCAACGGCGTCAATTTGTTCCGTCGTCATTCACTAATTCAGTCATTATGGCCCAACATATTTTAGTTATGGCAAGACCTACGGCTATAAAGTGAATGTGGATCAATTGATGGATTATAGACGGAACGTTCTCCTACGATACCCTATGTCTCCCGTATACGCATCAAACACACACAGTCAGAAGTAATAATGAATGTGAACGGGAGAGCCACTTAATGACCTTTACTTTTGTGGATGCATTCTAAAAGTAGGGGGAGGGAAGGGAATAAGTGGGAATCGATGCGGCGTAGTAAAGTGACTGCCGGCGTGGGTTGATATATCATACGAGGATTTTAGTGCCGGGAGCGGGCGGTATAGGAAGCATAACTTCTCGTTCTCAAGTCAAAACTAATACTACGTCAACGTAGAGAGAGGGAAGGAGGGGAATAACGTTGGTGCTCCGCGAAAAAATCCCACTTAATCAACCAGGCCGGCTAGCTCGCTCGCCCGCCCGCCTGCCCACCTGACCACGGAATTTCAAGGGCAGAAACGCTCGAGTCACACAATGAGTTTCTCGCGTGTTAATCTCGCACTATATAGCTCCGTCTACGGTCGTCCACATGTAAGCGCATGATGCGGAGCCATGCGAATTAATGGAAAATCCTATGCAATCGGCAAATATCGATGGTAGGAAATGCGGTACGATTCAAATTAAATAACGTGGATAATGGCCGCAATAACTCATCCTCCCTGACAACCCCGCAGTCATTAGTTCGAATAGACCGCTACACCTATTTGTCCATATGGACCCCCCGGTAGTTCACAATTAACAGTTAACATTCCCAATAAAGAGTTATACAGTTCTAATTTCCCATAAACAATTACACAGCTCCAAGTTCCAATAAACAGTTACACAATTCTCATTATCAATAAGCAGTTACACAGTTCCCACTCCCAATAAAAAGTTACGCAGATCCAGTTCCCAATAAGGCTACAGCTTGCAGAGATCCCATTGTAACTTAACAGTTACACAATTCCCATTCTGATTTCCGTCCGGGGATTTT
>WJFA01002083.1:0-17599 GCA_009870155.1 Pseudobourletiella spinata
CCTGTTCTCCATTATTCAAGCCAGTCACACGGAATTGGTACAACTGCTTGATGACGAATCGCAGCTCAGAACCACCGTCCAGCCAGACACTCCATTTCCCCCACAAAAAAACGGAACTGAGAAATCACACTATGAGAGAACGAGGTTCTTTTCTGGCCCCAATAACTCCGAATTGCTTGTTAGACTTGGGTCCGACAAACAATAGGCCGCTGATCAACTACGTAGCACTTGCCTGCCTCCACTTTGGTCAAACAATAGGGAATTAGAAAAAAGTTGATTGGATGGAAGGGAGACAATTTCAAATGGCTTAGGAGCCCCTCTTTTCCTAGAAACATTCCTTTGTCAGTTCTGTTTATGAGCGAGGAAGTGGAGAGGGGAATGAGAATTTCTCACACCAGCAAGCATACTGAACAATTTGACATTATTTGCCCCAGCTTGCGACAACTCATCATATCCACTTTGCCTCACCGGCCTCACACCTCAGTGCTAAGAGGAGCCCTCTCACTGGAACCAACTGCCTTGAGAACCATGAGCACGAGTCAGACTAATTGGATGATTATGCTCCAAGTTAGCAGAGGAGCTGGTCGTTTGCACTTCTTTATCGTCCAGCGATACGTTCAATTAACTGGGCCATCATGCAGATCCATTACACACACATTGCCTCGCACCCTTCCCGTACAGATGAAAGGGAGCCGCTGTTAATGAATGCACTGTATATCTCCTGACTAAAGCATAATTATAGTTGTGGGGAAATATCCAACAACAACAACTCACTGAGCTCGCGTCTAATTCATATCACAATTATGAACTACTTGGTAGGAAAAAGTGGGGGAGAACATTGAACAAAATCTGGTCAGGCCCACCACCAGAGCTTATTTGAACCCAAGTGTCCAGCAAATGTTTCTCAAATGTTTCACGCTCACAATAATGGGATGTCAAAAAAACCCTCACAACGCCTCTGAACGCACACCGTGGAAAGACCGAGAAAGTGAAGGAGCATGACCGGTGGACGACAGTGAGCACAGAACAAAATTCTTCCCGGTATTCTCAACGAGGCTAATATCCAAACTGGCCTGACGTTCAGCCTAGGACGAATACCTTATTAGGATCTAATGCCATTATCACCTGGAGTATAAGTAGGTTCACAGTGCCTCGCAGAGCGACATTAGCTCAGCAAAAATGCTCTCTGCATAAATTAATATCAGTCTCAAGCTGACAACTGCAGTAAAAAGGGCGATAAGAGGAGCATGTTAAGCCTGCTGATGCCAATAAATGACTAATTTAACAGGTACTCTGGCTCGCATCAACCTCTGCAGGGTGAATGTTAACCAGTCATGTAGTGCACTTGAGAGTGAGAGAGTTTGTATGTGTGTGTGTGTGTGTGTGTGTATGTGCGTTAGTGTGTATAATGCAAAGGAGATGGACAACAACACCCGCGACATATACATCCTCGATTCTCGACTTCACAGCTAAGCCGTATGTGTGTGTGTTGTGTGTAATTTCTAATTTAAAACGAGCCAATATTTGTCCTCCACTCATTTGCACGTCCTATTTCCGACTTTTATTCCTGTATCATAATTATTTTTAAAGCCCATTTACAGACCCGCACGCATACGTCATGACTGAACTAATGAGATGCGATACTTCGCGGGACAGTCAGACTGACTAACAGATTTAGTTCCGTCACTTGTTTTTCTTATCCACGGACGTGCGGTTGCGTGGATGTCAGTCATCCCTCCCAACCCAAGCGCACCACACGTATAGCAGGCAAAGACAGCAGTTCAACTCAAATATCCGATCACTCCATTATTCGGAACGTCCATACATTTCAAGCCATTCGCACATGGTCTCTATATGCTCTCTGGCGCGACCCGCAGAGATGAGTAGAAGTCACCGCCATAAAGTACGGTTCATACCGTACTGTGGCGAATGGAAAGGCCCACATCATGAACACTGACAAATCAAACCCAATTTTCACACATTTTTTCTCGTCAGAAAAATGAATGAAGCTTGATAAGAACCATGGGCGCACGGGATTGAACTGAAGATATGTATTCCTGCACAAAAGTCTTGCTCAAAGAATTCCATACGAGTACAGTCAGTAATCTATCTAAGGTCAAACGAAACATTATAGGCATTCCGAAAACAACGGCATCAAGATTCCTTATCACACCAGTACAACCACCGTCGGGGACACACATGTTGCAAACACGTAGAACGCCTACAACTGAAAATCCTAATCTCCTACCCCAGCCCAGCGCTCCGGAATGAGAGCTATATGCCACGAAACTTAATTAGCCGCAGTGCTCAAGTGATCCCTTACCTTGAACTTCCGCTTCAACTAATACTCCTCTATTAATCATTGCTCTTGTTTATTTTCCCTTGCCTAATTCCCTGCAGGAAAGGATTTGGCACCAGGCCAGGACATTTGGGAGAGATTGGTCAACTGAATGTCCAAACATTTTGTCAAGATTATACCACTAATGGGGCTGTAGTTGGTGCTCAGGATTTCTTATTCAGTTTGGGAAAGAACCCGCTTCAGACACAAGCGTTGACAGTTTTTTGTGCTATAATCTCTAAACGTGCAGGGTAAAGCCGAAACCTTCTGCGCAGGCGGACGAGTGCGGGATTCCGTGCAATGATTATAGAGACCAGGTAGCTTGACGTACTATGGAGAAGTCCACACGACGACAGTAAAGATAGGAATCCTGCTCACTATATGTGGCACCAAGACGCTCAGCATTTTTCTGAGCAGATACAGGAAAAAATAGCACCGTGAGGGTGTATAGAGCAGCACTAAGCATTGTACACTATTAGTTACTCGACCACGAGCAGGACATAAAATAAGCTCTCTGCGCCCAATCGACAGAAATGCCACGTAGTGAAACGCGCTTGAATGTGTCATTAGGTTTATCGACGATGGATTACTAATCCCACGCAGTCTGCTATGGTAAAGTTAAACGTCAATTTGGAAAATTGACCACCACCTTCAGTTTTCAGCACCTATCCATTGTCGTGATAAGGCGGCACTCCCTACCGGTTCTTGGCATGTCTGGCCCAAACCAGTCCCTTGTTTCCAAAGATAAATGATTACAGGGGTAATAATTTCAACAACTCAATAATATCGCGCTGTCAGCCCCCCCCCCTTCTTGTCACCACACCAACTCGTCGGACCTGCGCAAAAGTGGAGAAGGAATGCTATCAAAGTCCACCACGATTCTCAAGGGATCCCCTCTATGACTGGATTAACGGGTATCTCAATTGCATAATGATTGCACCTTTTAGAAAGTGAGCCAACTGCGAGAGTTACCAGTCACCAGATGTTACAAGCGGTCCTCAGGATTATTGTACTGGCACGCACCTACGGACTGCCTCCACCGAACCTCTCTTCGAGGTGATGAGCTGGCCTCCGCCGTTGATTCTAAATAACAATAATAATTGTTTCCACGCCCACACTATCACTGTCACCATCACGACCCTCTGGCCAACAGCACACGTTCATTAGGGCCCTGATCAATTCTTTTCCATCAAGCATACTCTGCACAAACGACAACACAAGCTGGATACCGCGAGATATGTTGGCCTTATACTTGAGCAATGAGCCTTATACTCACCAAAGGCGAGGAGTATAATAAATGGTTTATGAGGGAATTTAAAAGCTCAGCACATCCGCTTAGGTCATTGATCGTCGGAAATTACGCGTTCGAATACGTCATCATCAAGGCTGGCTAGTTTTCTGCACTACGGCATAACCAGGCTTTACGGAGGCCTATGAGATTCAAGTACCAACTTCCCTTGTGTCATATCGTCATAGTAGTGTCGCTGACATATCTCATCCTAATACAGCAAAATTTCCTTTTAACGGCCTCTATAGTGGCAACGAAAGAACACGGTCGACGTAAAAAAATGCCAAAAGATCTCACAGTTACTCGTAAGAGATTCGGATAGGGAACGATATATAATTTGACCTTTTAGAACAGCCTGCCGTATTACCAAATCCGTTATAAGGAAATTTTACCGAAGTGAACTATGTCTAACCAAGCCGAATCTGCACATTTTGAAATGATATCGTGCATATGACTGCAATAGCGTCGAAAATATGTAACGATTGCTGATAACAGACTAACTAGTTTTAATATAAATTAAGCTTACAAGGTTCACATTCTTCACATGTCAATGGCGCTCAGCGCTGGCCGTATAGAGCGTAGACTTATCCATAAAGACTTCCTCTCGCAAAGCAGTAGGTGCGAAAACTCAGATTTGACCCGGCTAGAGGATCGCAAAATTTTGAGGTCAAACTTTACAAAAGGGGGGAAAGCTAACTGAAAAATTCAATGGTGAATCCCATTCAAAATTCCCCGTTTTCGATGTCAAGTGATCTAGAAAAAAACTAAAATCCCACCCAACTTGTTTTATGTATGTATTATCCAATTGCTGGTTAGCAAAACCTATGTTTCACGGTTTCTGAAAAATTCACGGCGTTCCGAGGAAAAAGTTGTGGTGACAGATTTTGGCTACATCAGACACTATATTCATGAGAACTCGCTCGAAATCCAAAACTGGAAAATCCTTATGGGACTTTCAGTCAATACGTATTCCCCCTCTTTGGAACCAATGACCTCAAACTTTTTGACCGTCTAGAAGTGTCAAATCTGAGCTTCCGCGCCTACTGCTTTGCCAGAGGTAATCTTTAGGGACAAGCTCTGTGCTGCTTATGGTATTCGCGTTGTGCGCCATTGACATGTGAAAAATGACCCTTGTTAGTTGAAAATTACAGCTCAGCAATTGGCAATTTGTTAGAATTTTACTTATAAATATCTGCATAGGGTTAGAAGTGTTTCAAATTCTTTTGAAAAATGCAAAATTGCAGTTATTTTTATTTACTAAGTTCACGTACTTATAGATGCTTCAGGTTTTGATTATGGAGTTGCCTTAATTAATTGAAAGACTTTGGATTGGAAAAATCATTCCTCATTTCAAACGATACGATTGGACGATTGAAGCAATCATCCTTGATTTAAAGTAAATCCACACCAAGACAGTTATGGATTAAAATAAGAACGATAATACTTCAATAGGTTTTTTTATGGTTTGTAATATCTGCCGCATGGGCGCAGCTGCATTTTTCATAGTGCAGTTTGAGGATTGAGGCCCCTGAGAAAAGTTACTTGGCAGTCTGTACCCCACCGTAAGTATAACCCACTCATTTAATGGGAATCAGTGACTGCGTAACCCCTGTGAAGCCTTGAAATTTCCGAGAAACTCGTTAGCAAAATCATATATAGCTCATCATATTCTAAGGAAATCCACTTGACAAGTTGGAACAGGGTTTCATAGTTCCAACATCTCACATGTCGTGCTTGAACCAACCCAACTCGCCTCCATACTCTCAAGTGAGTGACACTCAGAGTGGTGAACCTTGATTTGTAGGAGTTTCTTTGAGAATAATCGCTCACTTTAAGGTCGTTGGTGGTGATGTTATAATGGAAGCGGGCGTAACCCAGAAGCATGTCATATAAATTATAATGGGCCCAATTCCGATTTACATCGGTCTAATCACAGTGCTTACTACGCCGTTTTCTCCCAATTATTATTATTGTAACGTGTCAGGGGTGGCAGTAGCTAATTAATCCTATAGCGTGTCCAGATATCAGGTTTGTCATCATCCTAGTTTTGGCTACAATCATTGGCTACAATAATATCCTGTAATCACACCACTATCCAATCATTAATAATCACTAGTACTACAGGCCCAATGGAGTAATTTTGTAGGTGACTAGCGGAAGGATCCTTTGGAAGGGTGTTGTTGAAGCTCACAGGGCTCAATAATTAATCAACTAATGAAACTTGTATTGAATAGCTAAGCTGAATTTCTTCCCCTTTGCTCAGCGAGGAATCCTTTGGCACTGAGGGATCACATGCTAATCAGTTTTGCGGCTCACACATGGGCGCGGGAAGAGAATCATAGTAGTACGTGCGTTCCTCTATGTGACGACACAATTCCTTGCCTAATAGTATGTGCATGAAATGTCGGGGAATGTTAATAAGCTTTTAACTGATGAACCTGGAATCCCCGCGCGCGAAGGAACAGGTGTGTAGTACAACTCATATAACCCTTCTTCACAAGCTGACAAATTATCGATGCTGAAGTGAGCCGCGACGGCTAATCATGATCATCATCATCATCAAGAGGAATATGCGAGGACGATAACACGTTTCTCTTATACAAAGGTTAAGTTTCTGTTTAGTCATAAAATTTTAATTCAATCTGCATCTTGATTCTTGAACAGCAGGTTTCGGTTCAGGATTCCGTAACATAGGGGCTTCCCTCGACCATCATCGCATAGAGTTGGGGGACGAGAATTTAGTAATTACGATACAACTGATTTGAGACTCACTCTGGTCAAGGTTTCATTTCCCCTGATCAACCTTAAATTCACACATGAACATGTTCTCCATAATTTTCAAATAAATCCTTATCGATGTCGCAATATATTCAAGACATTATAGGAGGTATTTGCATTGAGGCAAGGGAGGATTTCATCATCTTTTCCCCGTCGTCTCGGCTAGAAGAAGAGGGGGAATATGTGAGTCCATAAAACTTGATAAAAATTCAGTGGTGCTAATAAAAGTTTGAACTTTTTTCTGTCGGTACTATGGTAATACATAAGGGATATTAAGGACGACGAGATTTTAACTATATGTTAGATGCATAGACTGTGTGACTTACACACACTTTTGCCGACTGTTTGTCCTTTTGAATTGATGCGCCCGAGTAAACTGACTATGGTAAACAGACGCTCAATTTCTCAATTTCTAAATGTAAAAGTAGTTGTAAATTCTAATTAAACTTGAGTCGTAAAGTTACTTCACATTAAAAAAACAAAACCCTGACAGGGGAATCGACAGGGTGAAGTTTAAGGTGGAACTGCGCATGCTCGCTCATGCTATTATTCACAGTTGAAATGGACGTTGGTCTGGTCATATTAGTGGTGCAGCCGCTGCTTTAGCATTTCCCAAAAGACGAACGGTGGAGGATAGAACAGAACTGGTAAATTGATGGTGGCAGTAGTAGCGGGAAGGAGGGAGAACATGAATCTTGCTCAGTGTCAAGATGTGCACACCTACACGTCTGTAAATTGAACGGGGTAGATGTAAGTTGAGGTTGAGGAAGAAGACATCTCCATAGATTTCTTCAAATGAGAATCACCTCAAAGAAAATGGGCATTAGGCTGGCTACTTCCCATGGAGAAGCAAATAGACACGACAACAACGACGACAACAACTGGGCAAAGATTTACACCGCAAAGGTCACGGAGGAGAATCCTACACACAGGTTCTTCCCAAATCGTCCTCCCTAGGGTGTAACTCTCTCTCACTCTCATCTCTTACTATGTGTAAGATATGGGCTAGCCTCTCAACTATCTCTCCACAGTCCCACACGCGGTGGAGTCACATTTACACACGCAGGTGGCTTGCATTTATTTTCACATTTTTAGCCTCATAGTGAATTCCCCAGACTTTACCTAGGCGTCTAACCTTAAAAAGTGCCCAAATTTCCAGAACAATCTCGAAAGGTGAATGAATGTGGAAAAAGCTTGAGATATCTCGCCCAACTCTCAAGCATATAACCTCCCAGTCAGCAATCTGGAACTTTCCACTCACACATGATGAGGGTATCACAAAGATCCTCTGCGATGTCCTTTACCATGCCCATAAAAGGACATCCTTATGGTTTCCACTGAGTATATCATCGTTGAAGGAGGGAGAATCAGAGGCAGGAAAAAGAGGATGGATTAAGCGGACGGACGCCAATTTGCAGCACATCAAAGGTCAAGTTTTAGCCCTACAAGAGAATCATTATACTTTGTTCCTGTTAGTCATTGGAGTCATCATAGGGGAATACCTCAAAGGCTCTCCCGGGATCCCTTCTTCATGATTTCGTGAGCCCTCAGCTAGCCTCCGTTGATTAGTATGAAGGCTCTCCATACCATTACCCGCACAGCGGTAATTACTACATACATGGTTAGATGCCTACGATGAGCATACTGCAAGAAATGCTGATAAAAAGCAACGTAGACTAATACCAAGACTGGCGTCCTCGCTTCGCATACTTTCAACTGACAACAGGATAACTTTCTTGCATGAAGCTGACCACGGAGATTATCACCTACAATAACGATGGATTTGGACAATAATTTGTTGCTTCTGCACAAGAAGTAAATGTCCTGCGATAAGGTTAATAACTATACAGGACTGGCCGAGGATGACCACAGTAATATACATACTTTAGGTTTTGATGAGTAAGCATATATGTAAATGACGCAAGTTTGTTCTAGTCAATGTAATATTTCGCCAAAGGACAATCTAATTCTCAGACGCCGTGCGGTTTCTCTCACCACTTTCATCCAAATTCACTTTCAACAGAACCGATGATAAGAGATGAACAAAACCACAGAGGGAACCATATCTCGCACCCAAGGGCATCACTTATATTTACCCATTTAATGCTCCAGCTGTCAGGCATTGGCTTTGATTGAGCGGAAAATTGACTCACGTCCACCAATAATATTGATGAGACTACAGAGGTGCGGATTTTCGGGCCAGGTCGGCCGTTAAACGTGAGAGACGTCGTTGGAGTCATCGTCAACAAGTGGGTGAATTCATTCTACCACTAATATTATTTAGCACGGCCGTGAATACAATAGACCCAGCATGAGACTCCAGAAATTATTAATACGCCCACTATATTCCCTTCCTGGTTTCAAAGTCTTTTCCACTCACCAATGCCATAGTGCCTTGTGAATATAGTTTGTTCGGCGGCTTACAAACGGTAGTGATCACTAAAACAACATGCTGCGTCGTATTCACTACACCCCTCCTTGATTAATTCAACTCGCTCATATGCTACACATAAATGTCTCCACCCAATTGTCACAACAGTAATGACATTAAAACTTGATAACAATGCGACTCCACCTAACCGCACTGTCATATTCTCAAGTCACAATTACTACTATCAGTGACTTTATCAGTTGCCGACCCAAGTCGAAGTCACTGGTGAGTAGACGTCGGAACAGGGTTCTTTCAAAAATCTGCAAGCGAGATGACACCGGCTGCATTAAGCGGCTTCCTCCCACAGATTCAACTACCACATACTGAAACGATATTTAGACGTTCCACCGGCTCTCCAATGGGTCGTTATGAACCAGAAGCCAGACGCTGAGGAAATTTCTCGTAGTAAGCTAATTGAGTCGCAGTGGTTTGCACGGGATCACTTACCACAGGTTGCCCTTTCTTTGGCCGAAACTCATCAAACTTGGCGGCGGTACCTCCATTCTTTGATCTCAATCCATTAGTCCCAAGGAATACTCGTCTATTCCCGCCCCCGTTATTTCCAGTTTCAGCCCGAGAATGAAAATTTCCAGTCATAATATGGCTGAATTCTACACCAACTCAACTTATTTTGTAATTTAATCACAAACTAAACTTCACTTTCCCTTATAGTGCATGGAACAGCCGGAGGCACTGGAACAACACGACCGCCACGAAAAAGTAACCTTCTGTAAGATATATATGTATATGTAGCCACGGAAAAATAAGAATTGCCACTGAAACCACGATGGAATGGAACTTGAGTAGAGCCCAGCGCGGAATCTATAGAGCACTGAAGCCCGGCTTGAGTTGTAAACAAGCTAATGGAGCGGTTTTGACGGACAAAACCACTAAAAATAATTGGTGAAGAAATCTACTATGAGCAAATTTTATTTTTAAAAATTCGTAGATTTTTGCCAGCTCGGAGCACAAAGAACAAATTCTCGTGTTAATGACTCGAAATACTGAGCGTGTGCGTGCATATATGAAGTTCCGTGTATCAGCTGCGCCGTATCTACACAAACACACCACACTTGCCACGGCCTTACTCACTCAATGAATGACTAACTACTAACTGCGACTGGATGAGTGAATGGGTGGCGCTTTAGCCCGCAACACAAGATCCTACTGCTCTCTCACAACTGACTTTGTTGACTTTGAGTTACCTTACTACCACTACACGTTCCAACGAATACTACTTTAATGTGGAGAGTAGGGGCAAGAAAGTAGAGGTATGTGCACCAAGTACTGCACCGCCTCTGCCTTCCTTGCTGACTGTAGTGGTAAAAGTAAGTTACACTGTTACAGGTTTTGAAGTAAAAGTTATTACGGTCTCGGTTGGGTTGATGACGATGTGACTGTGTGATGACGCTCCTCCAAAGTATGAGCAATGCCAATGGAACTCACTTGGTCGTGGTGACAGAATTCATGGAAGCAGTTAAAGAGTCAAACAAGCCTAGGAGGAGTGGAGAGCAGGACGTGTGGGCTACCGCAGCCACCATAACTAGTACATCAGGGCAGTAAATCTTGAAGTAACTAGAATTTTACCCTCGCTAGTTTACTTACTATACACTAAATCTACGGTCATTATTAAGTATTATTCACAAGCATCTGTTATTCTTCCTCCTTTGATACAGGGGATCATTTTCTACAGTCACCCTACAGTATATAGTTGATAGTTGATCAGTTTTAGCGGAGGGGGATGAGTTAGTGCCTGTGTACACGCCGTCATGAGTATCAGGCTCCTTATCTGTGTGTGTTGACACGTAAATGTGAATCAAATCCCTCACGCAGGACTCGTCACACACACGATCTATTGTCTCACACCCCGCTCATCGTCTCGCCCGTGTAGCTTCTAATAGTTTGTGTCATGAACAATCCCGTAGGTGCGTACGTAACCACAATGCCGAACACGGCATTGTTCCGATTACATGGTTCTAATGAGGAAGATTTGCCCATGAGGAGTTTCCCAGCCATAAGTTCACCTTTTCCTATATCGTCCTCCGTCGTTGTTATACTCTGATTCTCATTAGCGCTTCCACTCTCTACACTTTTGCATTCATTTCCTTCATGAGAGCACTTTGTCCGCATGCTTCACCATCCAAGCCCAGTGCGGGCCATTCTTTACGAATACACATAATGCAATAAGCATACACATGGGCATGCGTGCCACGGTCAGATGACAATAGTAATCTGAAACCTAGCTTGTGGAACACCAATCTATTAACAGTTGACTTAAATTAGCAACTCACCAGTTCAAACTACTCTGCGCATGGAAGAGCATTTTAGACCAGAATAAGATTTGAATCTGACTTTGGTGGTGCACTGGGATAATTTTGCAACCATTCAGTCAACCTTGATGATGATCAAATCAGAAATTTTCCCGTTCCATTGGTTCAAATTTCATTTTCATTGGTCAAAATTGAATACACGCTGTTGCAGAATTTCTTATAATAACACTGTTTGGGTTGAGTAGGTGAGTGTTGTGTTGATGGGATTTCCTGTGAAACTGCAGGCTCTTTTGCCACGATAAGTATAGTACATGAACATATTGTGACGAAAACTACTCGAAAAGCTGCACAACGCTTCCAGGATGATTTGAAAGTGAGGATCTCATTTGATTTTGGCCATCACATGCGAGTCTAAAAAGGACAATTCCTTATGAGCAATACTTCAAAGATACACCCAGAGATGTTAGCAGCCCAGAAATGACGGTTAATCAAACTAAAAGCTCTCAAAGAATAGGGCACAAGCGCACGAAAATCCTTGCACGACATCTTGTGAAAACTTACGCAATTTCGAGATCATTCTGGATATTGGTATCCAAACACACCCAACAAGCTGAGGTACAGAATTGAAACGAAATTAAATCAACGCTCAACACTCGAAATAGCAACAAACTTTCCTCACTGCACACTGTACTGGGCTTACAGATGGACGTTCACGCCGAGAAAGTAAGGCAATAGTGCGATAATCATCGCACATCCTCGTCTTTACCACATTTTCGATCACAGGTGAGCCAAGATTTGAACACTAATCGCCAACTCTGGAAGTTCTTACCAGTTTGTGCCCCGTAGAATTCAAAATCATTAACTGAGCATCTTTTGTTTGGACTTGGTGAGTTCTAAATTCTAGGAAACGTTCTGCGGTCATAAGGCAATTAGTGAGCACACCATATCAGGTCAATGAAGCTCATCTTATTTCAACACAACCCGCCCACGGATCAACTCTTTTCTTCACTCCCCAAGAAAATTAGTCATCACTGCCGCACTCTTGCAGTGCAGAGTCGTATGTGTATATGAATACTTACAATTACAACGCGTGTTCAACCTCTCTCCTACGTCCCAGCTAACAACAGTAATGGCCCCGAACACGACAGGGTCGATTGACTCACGTCGGGGTTAGGTACTACCCTACAGTCATTAAAAATTGCATGTCGTGTCCAACTTAGTTTTGAGAAAAATGTATGTAATTACTGTGCATTTGATTTTACAGGTCAAGTTCACTTGTGGGTGCAAACACACACGAACACGCCCGCGCAAAGTGTGTAGGAAAACGTTTAGCACATCACATTGTTACTTGACTGCGGATTATTATCAGGATAAGCAGGCATACGTGGCTAACAACAATAAATCAGTGGCGAATTAAATCATTTTAGATTTTAAAAAGTCACAAGAAATGTACACAGTGGGGATCACCGATGACCAGGATTGTACCTGAAATTCGGGAAGGGAGAGTGTCGTTTCTGTCTGTAGACTCTAAAGGTTTCTACGGCGACCCCACATAAGCCACATGGATTGGCTTTTGCATTTGTATACCACAACCAAGAATAACAGCTTTATCCTTTTGATTATCTTCACATGCAAGAAAATCGTCATCGAATGAATTCACTTCTTCAGTCTTTCTGCAATTACAGTAATGTATCTGTAGGGTGGGTGGCACGAGGTGTCATAATCGCTTCCGTGATGGTGCAGAGCAGTGAGAGGCACTTGATCATAATTTTCGAGAGTTCTGGAAGCCGTGCTCAGAAGCTAATTTACAGAGCTTTTCTTGTCAGCTCCAAAAGGTACGCCTGTGTACCTGGTTGGTGACAAAGATTTTACTCCTTGAAAGGGGCAACGTTTAGTAACTCATGTAATATTTCCTTCTTTTACTGCGCAGTGTGTAATGATGATCCGAGAAGATGAATTTTCTTTCATACTTGTTCACTGTCCACATGCGCCACAGAAGGAATCTGGCGGAGTGCGGGAGGCGGTTAATTTAGTGGAGGATTAGAGGATTTTTCATGTTTACTCAGCCGCCAAAATGACATGTGAGGAGGGTCGGAGAGATGAATGACACGATGGCCATAAATCCCAGTTCCTCCCTGAACATTTTCGCGTCTGACCAAAGTCCTATGGTCATCCTCCTTTCGGAGGTGAGTGGAAAGGAGATCAATGATGACAGCCGGTTAGTCAGCTGGAAAACTGGACGTAGTTGTCTCCTCAATGGCCAAGTTTAGTCAAAATTACTTGTCTGCTCCTCTCCCCAAGATGGCACACACGGCTATACATTATCTCTTCAGTATAATTATTTAGGAATACCCCGACTCTCCTTTCAGTGTTCCACTGTTCGGCACTCTTCTGGCTGCGAGAAGAACAAGTTCAATGGCGCCTCCCATCCTCCTCTTCATCAGAAATGAGCTCAGCCACAATGGCCCCATCGTCGTCGTTCACTTTTCCTTCACCAATTTCCTTCCACCATATTTCACAAATAGCTTCATCAATGTCGAGGTACAGAATCAACATGACCTCTGCGCCCAGGTCGGAGGATCTAAAGTTGAGAGAGTCAGATTTATACCAGAACAAATCCTCCTCCTCAAAGTCAGTCAGTCGGTCACACTGGAACCCGGTACAGTTTATTGAGCCGTGGAGTTCAGAATATTTTTAATCCTTTTTGTTTCCCCTTAATCACAATGCCCGCGTCGTGTAGTACTGCTGACGTGAGATTGGCTTAGGTACGTTGAAGGTACTACAATTTGAGTGAAATGCACAGGTCGAGCTATGTACTAAGGCGGTGGAGGTGCGAGCCTGGCCAACAAAACGAAGCTGCAGACGCGTTTGAAACCCACAATGAAGGAGAGACGCGGGAGTTAAAATTATGCTAAAATTACTGCTCTTCCTAGATACAAAATAAATTGAGCTTTAAGCTCTGGCATCTACATATGCTGGGAATCCTTGCAATTCTACCATGTGAACCTCCTACTGAACTCTACACGCTCATTTTCTCTCGGCAAAATCTCCACTCATAGTTACACACGCACACATGCACACATGTTTGAAAAAACATTGGCTCCCGTACGTATACACAAACCTTGTCCGCCCGATCTGACTTTATGCTTCTAGAAATCTCTGTCTCTCTCTCTCTCTCTTTAATCTAGCTCACATCCCCTCTGAGTAAAATAAGAAAACGTTTTCTTAAGAACAACTATTATATTGCGAAACTCCGCTCCTATTCTCGGTCCCCTCCTATATTGTGAGTATAACCGACAATTTGTCCTCACATATCAGAGGACTTTAATGCTATAATGCACAAAGTTAGTACGGGACGCAAAGTATAAGCGAAGAGAGGGAGATACAGAGGAGACTAAATTTAGTTCACCCACACGGGAGCTGATGCAGGAAGAAGTGGAAAACCGAATGGTCTCTATAAGATGGAGTCTTGTGGAAAGTCTCTGCCATTCTCCCTACCCCGTGTCTGCACTCAAATTTTGGCTTCTTTTTACACCGTCAGTTCACTCTGTTGACTTTCATATGCTCACACATACTGCTATGTGTTGTGAACCGAGTTTAGTCCTTGTGTTTACAGGACGCATATGCACACTCAAGGCTAATCAGCATCTGACTGAAAGATCGGATCTCTCCCAATTCGAGCAGACGATTGAGGTTGGAAGCATTCTGACGGCGTTTCCCGTGCGAGTCAGATGAATGTCGAGCTATTCGCTTGATTGAACCCGAATCGTAGGATGAAAGTATTCCCAGAGCTACCAGTTTAGCAAATGCAGAAATTTTCCACGCTTGAAATATAGCCAGCCAGAACCATGCGAAAACCTGAATGACATCTATAATTCGATGAGAAAATTCCTGCTTCGTTCCAAGTAACACGAGAGTCTATTAAAGTGTAAAATTTTTCGTTTACTTATCCTTAAAATGGAACGAAGAGTAGGTCACACAATTTGATGAGTTATTTACAATTCTCAAGTCCGATTTCCAAGAATCAGGTTCGGTAGTTAGGCTTCGGATGGTGTTAAACATGTGGCGCAGAGAGACAGCGCACCGGGACACGTTGCGCGCAGTAATCATTTTTTTCAAACCCAGGCTGTTCCATTATTCCATTAGATTTCTTGAAATACTCAGTGGTCATGGACACTGATTCAATCGTAAACAACGGAATTTCCGGGGCAACGTCATGGACACCATTTGCTTCTTTAACTCGGCGTCTCATACTACCGATCTGAGTGATTGTGGAAAGCTAAGTTTAGGCACACCTGTTTCATCATTAATAGTCCCTCCTACCTTCCAGACTTTTCGAATAAAGTGACGTGTGGTTTGACTGCGCAGAGGTTTTTTCACAACGCAGGGTATGTCCATTGAGCAAGGCTATCTCAGATCAAATGTCAAACAAGACATTTTGGCCTGACTTTTAGGGAATGTAAATCACTAATAATTTTTATGACTCGGGTGTCGTGTTTTTCATGAGGAAGCTGGCACCCATAAAATGGTCAAAAGTTACCGGCAAGTTTGTCAACTACACATCCTTTGCCATTAATTTTTCTTGTTTCATGACACACTTTCGTAATAGTGGAAGGGTACAAATTGTGGGGTCAACTCCAGTTCGTGTCGTCTAAGTCATCGTTGCATTACATGAACATCTACCAAAGGAAAATTTGCCATGGGTAAAAAATATTTATCCAATGCCAAGAGGCGATCGGGTTGGAAGAATAATTTCTACAGGGTGTCTCAATAGGATATGTCACATTTGTTTTCAATCTAGCTCCTGAACCCCTGGCCGCACATCAATTATTTTAGTACCAATCGTGTCCTGAGGTTTTGAGAATTTGTTTGGTACCAATCTCATTGGGATCAGTCCATTAGTTCCTGAGATATCGGAGTGGGACAAAATAACAAGGTGTTTTAACATTACCGTAAATGGGACACCTTTTCGCCTGTAACTCCAAGCGCGCACACGCATGTGCAATAGCGCGTTCGGTAGCGCTTTTACTAGCGCTTCAGACTAGGTGCATCAATATTCGTCCTACCTGAAGTCCCATATTGGTCCCCCGGCACATACGCCATCTGTAAAGCCAAAACATTGCAAGCTAGGAGTGCCAACTGCTGCCAGTTGCTCGGCCCTTCGGGCCGCGGCTGCGCCGCCCGCAACCTCACTGTTATCCATCGTTTTGGCGGGGTTAGGTTTTCCCAATCCCCCCACTCTAACATCAAGGGAAAACTGATTGCCAATCCGCTAAATTTAGTTGGCGGGATTATCTCCCACCCGCGTGAATTTCACTGCGGGAATATGACAGAAAACATTGACATTGGTGTATTGTCGTTACCATTCGGATCAACCATAGCTAGATTCCCAAAAACAGTACTCTACTGGTGGAACAGATAGCCAAAGTAGGAAGGGAAAAGAGCTTCCCCGACGTATAGCTTATCATCCTCTATCAGGATGGTAAACCTTGTCCCATCATTTTTCTATTAACTACTAATCTCAATTTAAGGCTACCGCCAGTAAGCTGGTTACTGGCATGGCTGGAATCACTCCCATCACTCCCCTTTCACTCTTTACCGCTCTTAAATCACTCTCAGTGCCATCCTATTGAAATCTATGTCATTATTATGAGAATACCGTTTGTGTAAAAAACTTTACTGAAGAATTAGCTACACAATTTGTTCTTACAGTTCATATCTTAGTTACGAATAGATTTCGAACCATAATTGGGTTTGAACTACAGTTGAGCTAACAGTTATTAAAAATCTAGTGAACCCGAACCTGCTGTAAGGAACCTGAACTAGTCCTACACCTTCGTCAACAACTACAAAGTAGCCAATGTGAGAAAAAAGTAGAAGGAAACCAAATTAAAATTATTGTACAGTTAATGACTGCACTGAATAGGAAGGTTACCCTAGTGTACCAGTCGGATCGAACTACGATTACGATTTTTGGGCCATGTAACCCCATAAAGACCAGACGTACTGGTTTTGAAAATTTTGGCTGCATTTAAATACATTAAGATAATTACAAATATGTATGTACATGCACGCACGAATGTACTGGTTTTCATTTCGGAAAAATGGCCTGTACGTGTTACCCTCCCTCAGTGTTTACTAACACTGAAGCCGTTCGCCCAACTAAAGCTTGGTTTCGGTAAAAGTCACATTTGAACTTTCACCGAAATCAGTTTTGGGAACTTTAACATTGGATTTCCCACATGGGTTTTCAGCGGCCAAAGGGTCCCCCTTTCATGTTTTTCAAATTTTTTCAAGTTTTTTTGTTTCTATATTATATATGGATATATGTATTTTGTTTAACCTATGAAAAACTAGCACTTTTACAGACTTTTATCTTGCTTTTGCTATCCCATTACGGATTTGACATTCATCGAGGGTCGCAGAACCATTCTACTTTCAAATTTTCGATGGCGGGAATTTCGGCCAGCTCAGCTGATGGTTTCAGCAGTAGC
>WJFA01002084.1:0-17597 GCA_009870155.1 Pseudobourletiella spinata
CTTGAACTTTGTTTCTCGAAGAATAGATTGGGTTGAATTCATATAAGATGAACAACAGCCGTAACAACGGTATTTCTGCCTTCTTTCAAGGTTCTATGCAAGGAATTCCAAACATATTCTTCCAGGAATGTGTCAATTACATTGATTTTTTATTAAATCATTGATTGGATATGTAAAAAAGTACATTTTTGTAAGCTTGGAGCAAAGTCAAATGAGAATTCCAGGCAGGCTTGTGCGTCGGAGTTGACTGACACAATTATTGTTTATGATATCAAGTTCATGTGGTACGTGCCTTGCCGCCTTTGGACCCTGACTGAAGCGTGCAGAGGGATAAAGGATTAATTTTCCATTAACGACATGGCTAGGCCCACACTCATATCTGAATACACCGTGTGATATTATTACAAGATGATTACAAACGTGCGGCGGCTCACCTGTGCACTGGTATGGAACAGTCAGCGATGAGAGAGGGAGAGAAGAAAAATATGAAATAATTCATGCCTACGTGGATGAGCAGGCTCGCGGTGTAAAAAAATAATAATAATAATTCTATTATCTTCCGTAGCAGCAATAACCCAGCATCAGGGGATGCAGGCTTTGAATGTGTGTACAGGGTGCGACCTTAACCCTGGTGGAATCTACGTTGTTTTATGGCTGCCTGCACTCACCACTCACTCAGACACGGTACCAGAGGGGGCTGAAGCNCTCACCACTCACTCAGACACGGTACCAGAGGGGGCTGAAGCCCTCCTCTTCTAGAGTCTCACTGAACTGACTGATTACTCTCATATGACTCTAAAATAAAAAAAATGACCCTAAAATTCTACAAATTTGTTATAAATTCGGTTTATTACTTATTTTCCAAATATTTTCTATAACTGTCCCTACTACTGCTGTAACGTAGTTCTTAAATTGGGAACACGATGGCCTGTAGTGATAATGACTACTGTTATGGCATTCTTCCGGGTTTGGAATTTAATTGGCGTTGCAAATATTTCTGCACAAAATCAATGCAAGCTATAGTCAAGTCGAACATTTTTAAAAGCTGGAAATTCTAGGCTCTAATATGAAGTTTTTTTTAGCTTTGAGCTTACTTTACTCACTTTTAACTGATTAAAATTTTTATGCTGACATAAAATCATTTTTGGTCCAGTCGTGGTGAAGCCCACTGTAAATAAATTCCTGCATCCGTGGCTGAATGTCCTGTTGAGGGTTGAAACATGAAAAGACAACGGACGGTAAACTGCATGACATTCCGGCTGCCTGCTGATTAAAAAAAGTGAAGATTAAACCCTAATGCCGCACCGCAACCTAGTGGAAAGGGCGGCCTGGGGTTATAGAGTTACAAAACCGACATGGAATCCTCCCGTTTGAGCATTATTATTAGCCTGTGCATAATAAGCTTATCACTTGCATCGGATTAGGTAGTAATAATCATAATAATAATGATTGGGTGCGAGGGTTTAGTTGCGGTATTGAAACCATTTTTTCCTCCCCATTTAAACGGCTGCCGGCATCATCCCTTTCATTATCAGGGCTATACGACGACGGTGATGATGTGATCATTCATTTCCATACGTTATTATCCACAGATTACTCCCACAGAAACCTTACTGGCGTATCCTCCTGAAGCACGTCGTCGTAAGGTGCACTTGAAATAGCTTCACTGCACACTTGTGCATGCTGCCTTGGCGCTCTTCCAATTTTTTTCACAACCCGGAATCACATAATTCCTACCTCCGAGCCCTCACGGAAGCATCAAAGTATGGGATGAGTTGATTTCCTTTATTTATAATTTCTTAATCAACCCCTCGTTCGCGTGTCTGCTTGATACAGTTAGCTTGTTCCTTTTGATGTCTGTCGAACAGGAACCTTCCGTGAGAGCAACGACTGTGGGGGTAAAAATGTAAGACATATCAGTATGTACAGAAAACGTGTTGCAGGCGGACGACTGTCGTACTTTCATGCCCCAAAACTTGGACATAATATCATTCATCCTCCTGTTTCCACGCCTCGGAATTCATTGCTTAAAATTTTCAAATATTTCTCCATCCACAAAGTTATGACACCTGTGGAGGAAGCTGGCTTCAGTAGCAGCTGGACCAATGACATATTGTGTGAAGACTTGAAAAGTAGGGTTTTCAATAAAAACTAGCCGCAGTTTCCATCCTGAATGACCACAGCAGATCGACTGGGGAAAATTCAGAGCCTTCTGGCTCACTATCCGGCTGTTGCAAACCTAACCTTTTTTGAACGAACCGTTCAGCCCGCAGTGAGGAAGGCAATATGTCGGACACCTTCGATCCCCAAATCCCAATTCCGTTTGCTTGGAGACAAGCCTGTCTGTCGGGAAAGTAATAACAATGATTATGACTAATTTCAGGTCAAATTAAATTCAAGATGGTCACGCTGCGACCTCTCTTATTGCATGTTGCCCTCATCATTTTCTTGCTTGTTCCCTACTGCCGGTAGCGACGTACTGTGTGATGGCCTGATGGCTCATGTACACCAAAAAAATGTGCTATAGCTATAACGTAAAAAAGCTATGATTCGGGCGGGATTTAGCTGCCTGAATTTTAGTCCCTGCCTTCCATCTAATGCTCCGAGCTGGACGAGCTAAGGAGTGAGGCCGCAGTGCTCAAGGCTGCACGAGAAAGTGACGAAATGACTAAAGAGAATGACTGATAACAGCTGATGGGTGTGTGTTTCTGTGGACGGTGAGCTAAGCAGTGGAGGCGCGCACTGATTTGAAATTACAAAAATTACTGCTCACCCGACACACAGTGTTAATGTAAATGTAAAACAGTAAATATATGGCGAAGCCGTAGACAGAAGATAATTGTATGTAGAGTATGAAAAAAAATTAACGGATAGGGATAAGGCTCAAACGTGTGGACTAGTTGCTCAATAGTTAGCATTATTCTCCCCCGCTCGAATGCGTCCACACACCACACCACAGAATTACGGGTTGGGTTGGGACTCGGAGCATTTCCATCTCCCTGCCTCAAGATGGGAAATGAAGAAGCAATCATCATATCGCACACTATATGCGCGGAGAGAAAAGAAGATGGGCTCAAACTTTTTGTGTATAATAACGCCAGGCATATTATTAGCAGTCTTCAGAAGCCGGCAGGTGCGGGTGAGGCTTTTGTAATTGTAGTAGTGACGCTTTGAAAGTTCAAGTGATGATTATTTGGAAGCGCAAACCCACTCATTAGAGAAATGATTAGGTGGAGCGGTGACAACTTTATAATAGCCACCAGAGGCATCTTTGTGTACATGGGTTGGTGAGGTGTGGATGTGTGTGCGTATGGGGAATTACATGCTGAGGAATAAAAAAAACAAGTCATAAACATCATTTTTTATTATTATAGCAATTGACGGGGAAAACACTCTTGGAGCTAATCATATCAACATGGCGGATCCTTTCAACGAGTTCCATTCACCTGCGATAACTTTACATCTAATAGTTGTACAGTGTGCCTTCCCCTACGTAAATCTAAACTCAATTACGCCCTAAAAGGTCAGCAAAATGGGAGACCTCGTAAGAAAACGTTGTTCTATACACTCCTCAGGTTGTTTTTCACCCTACCTCTGCAGAATATGTGATGTCCCAAATGGATGCAAGCTGAACAACCCAAGTTGGAAGTACTACGAGAGAGTATAAGTAGATTTATAGTGCATGATTTGCGTCTAGGACCAAGGCATCAATTCCTTCGGGATTGATGAGGGTGAGTGTACACACACACGACGTGAATCCTTCATATTGGAAAAGGCACGCTCAGCGTCTCTCCCTCCTCAACGCCCACTCCGGCCAAATAATTCTAGATAATCGCTTACAAATCTTCCTCTTTATATGACTTTAATGCCCTTCGAACGTGTTATACTTGTAATAACTTGATTTACTACAAATTATTCACTCTTGCATAGTCCTCATCTCTCACCATCATTAGGTTCGGAATTTATTATGCATTTATCCCAAAACTGTGACAATCCATTATATCATCCGTAATCTTCAGCTTTCTTTTCTTACAGCGTTACCGCGATGGATATTTTCGGCACATCGGAACTCCGTAATTGCACCCTTCCTTTCCCGGTTCAATGCTCATCAGTAATCGTTGCGGGCTCAAGCGTTGGATTCCTTTTAGTGGACTCATTTGAAGCCTTTATTACGTTACTACTGTACCTGTATAGAAACTTCAGACCTTAAGTTAAGAGACTTAAGCAAGTTGGACAAAGTTAACTTGTGCTGTTCGAGACCATAAGGTCAAATCCTTTGCGGCGGATTCAGGTTCTTTTATGTGGGATGATGATGAGGAGAAAAAGCCGGATAAAGTTTCTCAAATTTCTCATGCGGTGCACGAACTCTGTTCTTAAGAACCGCACACACAAACCGCCCATTCAAAAGAGTCACACAAAACAACAACAAGACAAGGAACGGTGTATATATGTGTGTGTGTGTAAGGTTGCAGAGTGTAAGCACATGACTAGGTGTCAAGGCAAACTCACGCCCGTCGTCCATGTGTACTACCAACTACCCCATTAGATCCTAATAGTAGATTAGTAATCCCGCTCCAAGTTGGAGAGCAGGAGGTGTACATAAGTGCAAAGCGTGTGAGCTATGTAATGCAGATCGAATTGATTTGTAGAAAATCGGGTAGGAGTTTTCGAGTTGGGTGTGTGTGTGTGTGTGTGTACTCTTATGTTTTGTGAGAGTTTGTGTAGGGAGTACGGCGGTGGCGGCAAAGTCTATTGGTCTTTCCCTTCCTCGCTGATGCTGCTGGTTACCCATTGAGATTCAATCGATAATCACTCGAATATGACTTGGCAAAAAAGCATACGGCGGACTATATGGAAGTTTACAGTAAGCATGTGTAGGATCCATTGATTTTTATTGTCTTGAAAATGGGTGATGTGAGTAGTGTGGGGAACAAGGGAAAAGATTGAATAAGATTTTCAATGTGTTGTTATGTTATTCTTTAGGCCTTCCTGAAACACTGCGTGAAGACGGACATGTGTACTACAGGACTAGCCCGTGTGGAATTTTCTCAACATTTCTCCGCCGCCCACGTTGTTGTCTGTTGTCTCTCTCGCAGGAAACAATAGTCCATGTTCCCATAGCTCTCCCCTATGGTCACATGTTCGCATGATGGTGAAGTTTTTTCTTTGTGAAAATGAAGAGTTAATATTATCGGTTCTTGTGTTAGTAGCCGTGTAGTCTTTTGGCATCGGCCACCGAACCGGCCGATGTAACTCGTAGTGTCCGTTCCCATTTGTATGCCTACTGCAATTTGTCCATGAAATAGCGTTCAGGCTCAATTGTTTCTAAACTATTGTGTTTTCGGGTTCCTCCGACCTATGGGCGTTTTAGCTCTGGTCTGCCAGCGATACGGATTGGAAAATTTATTAGGTGCCTCATTGATCACGCTGTTGTTGCTGTAGTAGTTGTCTCTCGTATCGCCCTCACATATCTTTTGCTTGGACATGACAAAAGGGAACGAAATTCGTGCTCTTTGTTTGTGTGGTGTGTTGTTGCGGCGGCGGTTGCTGCTGCTGTATGGGTGAAAAATGGGCAATGGGAAAGATTGTTGCAGGTGCATGATGTTGGCAAAATTGAATCCAAATCTTTGCCTAAAACTTGGGTCAGTATTGTTCTCCCTGTGATGATGATGATGATGCTGTAAAGTCTTCCCCGTAGTCAAACCCACACTGTAATAGCGACACGGAGCTGATGAGAGCGCAGCAGTCACAAAGGAGTAGAATCTCCATTAGTAGTGTTGAATGTTAATGTACAGGTTTGGACTTTCTCAGGAACTAGGTCTGGTAAGGCCTGGTGATGGCTGTTGATGTGATGGAGTGAAAATAAATAATTAATTTGCACTCAAAATATTTTATCAAACGTGATTGTAAGGAGCAGCTGGATCCATCATGCACCGTAAATAATAGCAGAGGCTCCTCTAGCTTGAGTGTGCATATGCACAGCAAATTTACATTACCGATAAGTGTTGCCCATTTTGCAAACGTCACACGTTCCAAGCACATTTTTGTACCGTTTTTCCAACCGACTTGAAAATAAGTGCGGTTTTGATGGTTTATAATACAACATGTGAAATTTCTCATTAACTATATAGATATATGCATTAACTTTAATTATGTAACCTAACTGCATATGAAATCCGAGAATTTTAGGTGATATTGAAGGAAAAAATTATGCTACGTAGTGTCTGATTCTTTTATATCGTCATATCTATTATGAAGTTGCTAGTAGAACAAATCTAAGGAAAAATTTCACTCAAAAATTATGAAAAATCTACAGATTTTACCTGTCGAGACGCCATGATATTTGAGTTTGCTTTTGATGACATTAAAACACTCCAACATTCTCTCACAACGGCAAATTATACAGATTCAGAGGAGATTTGAAAAGTTGAGCAACACTACTAGCGGGGCTTAAGTGAGAGACTCAATGTAATTAATGATTTTTTACACGTTTTGTCAATTACACATTATTTTCCCGGTTGGGATTCCCACGGGCTAAGTTTGTCTGCATGTGTGTCTCTTTTAAATGATGAGACTGGGAGATGGTTAGAATAAAAGAACAATACCGAGTTTTATTTCGATTAACTTTTTGTCCGGTGGAATACCCATAGGACGACGGCACGGATACCGGGACTAGGAATACGTGGAAGGAGAAGGACCATGAAAACTTTCCATGTACTACTACCTGTTTCATACGTTCCCTTCTGTAGTATGGATCCCCCTATCCTTTCTCTGACAGCCGAACCACACACACACACACACACACATGCTCATACACACAACCTATCCACCCGCCTGAACGGATTCACACAAAGGACAGCGCGTCCAGGTGATACACAATAATAATAATGATAATGGACGCACATAAAAACGTGACTCAATCCCACTACTCAGACAGTAGACTAGACCTCCTTCTCTTTGTACAATAATCGTTACTCGACAGTCCTTCAAGCCCCCTTCAAGCTCAAGTGATACCGGACAAGAAAATGACTTCCAGGACGGACTAGGATTTAATGATGCCTCCGCACGTCCGTAGTCGTGGTGGTATGCTAATATGTGTACTACAGGTAAGAATACCCACACAATGGTTTACCTTACCCCAAGGTGGTAAACTACATGCGCAGCACTAAAGTAAATCTCATTCGTATTATGTTTCTCTTTCATAGGCTTACCCGGTAATACAACTGAGAGAGACTTGAAATTTCCATTAGAACCTGGGCCTTTCTTACACGGTTCATTTGATCCGACAAATTACTTCATTTGATGCCTATTATACATCACTCAAGACAGGGAACTATGTCTCGAAATAGGCTTCCCAACATGGATGAACTCCAATGTAAAACTCTCGGAGTCTGTGAGTCAGGCAGCTTCCGCTCCTTCGCTCCAGCCCGCCGCCGAACAAAGGAAATATATAGACTGCACTTCTGCAGTACGCACGTTTAATTCGTCATAGATTCCTCCCCATTAGAACTCTCATCCCGAGAGTTTATGAGGTGAAAAAATTAATTAGAATCCCTCATGGTGAAAATCAGGGTCTGTGGGGGATGTTACTGTTGTAGGGTCCGGGGCCCGGCAGACTTTGTAGTCTGCTACTCATCCCCGCAAACATGAGATGCTTGGTACTTGTACTGCACTCACAGCATCTCTGTATATGTGGACGTGGATTTGGAACCTCGGACAGTTTTCTTAATCCGTCATCATTACTGTAATCGTCCGAGCCGTTCTGCTCCGAGGGGAAATGTTAGCGTTTCCAAAGTGAATCAAGCGGAGGGGAGTGAATAGCATGAAATGATTGGAGGTGGAAAAAAGTCCTTCATGCCCGTCTTATCAACGCCTCTGGAAATTTTAATTAGCTCCACGGAACCTCACATGTTTTTAAAGTAAGAGGATGCGAGCGGAAATTGAAAATCCTATAACATGCTATTCAGTGATATTTTAGTATGGATTTTTACACTGCATTTTAGCCTTTGGGCTGTTCAAGAAATAATAAACAAGAGCGGAGCTTGATTTGTGTGTACTGGCTTTATTAGATCAGAGACACGGAATGGAAATGTCTCCTTTCTCTGCTGGATTTATATTGCTGGGAGGAGCTTTGTTACTAGTGACCGGTCCAGCGAGTTTTTTCTCCTTGGACTTGACACCACCAGCTGCACCGATACTGACTTTCTTACTAGTTTTTTTCATGACCGGAAATTTGGTGACAATGTCCTGCTTGTCAATCAGGTTGTAACTCAGGAGGATTTTCGTGTAGTCCTTCCTCATGAGCGAGTTGTTGATCCACTTGATGGAGGACTTGCTCTCCACTCCCTCCAAAAGCTGGCGGGCCCGGAGTGCCGTGGACGGAACAACCTCCAGTATGGAACGGAACATGAGGGACTTGGCAGGGCAAATGGTGAGGGATATCATTTCCAATTGGAGCTTCGTGCATACGGTCTCAATGCCCATGCAGGAGTTGTCACTACGCCGACGGTCACCCGAGATCCGGTTGAGGGAGTAGACGACGGGTGCCAACTTGTTGATGTAATCATCTTGCTCATTGTTCATGATGATGGGGAGGAGGGTGTGGGAACCGTCTGGGTTGTAAAAGTCGTTGTGGTAGAGCGACCGAATGAACTGCGTCGCCTCGTACATCGTGTCAATCACATCCATGGCGAAGTGAATGAGCCCCTCGCTCATGGAAATCTCGAGGCTGACGATCTGCCGACGAATCACTTGATCCAGGAGGAATTTCTCACGAACTTCAGTCGAGGGTAACGAATTGTACGCAACGTGGGCTACCTGAAGATTCTCAATGTTTTCAAAGAGGCGCTTCACTCGCGTTGGGAGACGGTCCATCTCAGTATGGAGTGCGTGATCGGGAGCTCGTTTGGCAAGGGTAAAGCGTGTGTAGTCGTTCATGAGTTTGGTGGATTGAGAGGATGAGGAATCCGGGGAGGATTTTTTTTTTGTCACGAGTGAGGCAGATGCGGACTGAGTTATTTTGGCAGTGTAGAGTCCTTCCTTCATGTCATCGTCGGTTTCGGCCGTGCTTGAGAAAAGATTGGGCATTGATGGGGAACGGGGCTTGGGGAGCATCTGTAGAAGAGTATAAAACATTTCAATAAGAAGAACATAAAATTTCAATAAATTACAGCATAAAGTTGGAATTTTACCCATCAAAAGGCATGTGCAGAAACGAAGTTGAGAACTTACCCTGTTGAAGGGTTTGCTTTCACGATCTACCATGACTGTCCCGGGAGCAAATCGGACGCTTTTCTTCATCATCGGCGACAATATCTTGTTTCCATTTACATCTGCTCGTGGAAGGAAGGAGCTGACCTTGGATTTTACCCGCTTGTTCAAAGTGTCGGAGCAGTTCCGGCGAAGTATCGACTTGGGCGAGCTTGGCCCGGAGGTATCGGGCAGGGAGGGCTCGTTTATATGTCTCTTGATGGAACGGTTCACTACTAAAGGGCATCTAGTGATGGTCATCATTGTTGTCGGGATTTTGAAAAGTGCACCGATTAATAGATGGCCGAGATAGAGTATTTTTTAAACACAATGTGACATGCGGAAGGAAAACATTCTTGAACTAGAGCGTATGATAAATCCCTCCTCTTAATAATTCTCAGATGATATGCCATCGGGAGGTAGAATGTTTTGCTCTGCTCTCACTTCCCTTGACGTATCTTAGAATCAGCAATTATGCAGTTGATTATCGATATCTTCCAATATCATATGGGGGAACAACCGACGCCACGGCCGGCTGAAAAATATTATAATTTGATGAATTGGAAATGAATTGACTGATGATTGGATATGATTATGATTGTGGGGGCCTCCTGGATTCTGTTAAAAGATAGTTGCAAAAAATTTCAGCTCCATGAAGAAAAATTCGAACGCAATATCTTCAGGTCGAATCCTTATCTTGATGGCTTTGTAGTTTTTAGCTATAATTCTAAACTAAAGCCAAGTAAGAATTTAGGAGCATGCGATGAAGGCGAGAAAATTAATAATGCCGAGGTATCCACGTCAACTCGCTCATATCAACTAAAAATTAAAGGAACTTGTTAGTGATTCTGAAAAGATTTATCTGCCACCTGTTATCGCAAAAGCAGGATGATGGCAGAAGGGTACCATTTATTGAAAATTAAGGCGGTAAATTTGGTTTAACATGCGGCCTACACCTACCACAATCGGACCGGGAGACCGCGACCGGCTGTACAATTTGACTGTACTTGTGTGGGTTCCGAATTTCGAAAACTGTTAGAAAGTATTCTGTGTTGTTAAATAAATGGCATGACTGGCTGTTAGTTATTGTGCCGCCATTTTGATAACTATATCATATAGAGACACACATTGCAAAGGTAACTGAGGAGACGCAGGGAATTGAAAACTATGAATTTTTCAAATGACTTGCATTCAGGCTAATAATATGAAATGATATCATATATTACCTGTCGCACCCTGAGTAAAAAAATACATTTTTTGCAGTTTGTCCAGCAGAAACTGAGGATGGGAGTGACGGGCCTTACAACCTTCCTATCCAGATGTGGAGAAAAGTACAAAAAGAAAATCTACCTGAGCCAGGACATCGTTGTGATAGACGGGAGCAATTTGATGTTTCATATTTATTCCAGTTACGACGTTCGAAAATACAATCATCATTTATTTGGTGGTGACTGCGGTGGTTACGCTCGAGCAGTGCGGCAGTATTTTCAGAAACTCAAATGCTGCAAAATTCATCCCATCGTAATTTTTGACGGGGCTTATGAAGCTGGGAAGCTTAAAACTCGAATGAAAAGGTTTGCAACTTCGTTGAAGGAAAATGTACGACAGAGTAGCCCTGGCAAGTCTTACACAACATGCCTAATGAAGGTTTGTTTATTGTTATTTTGAATTGTTGTTTTCTGTACGTAGTGATATTTAGCGTACAAGTGATTGGCAATAATTCTATTGGATCTGTTCATCTTTCTAGGATGTCTTTGTTGAAGTACTGGTGGAGCAGAATATTGACCATTTCCAGACAGAGTTCGAAGCGGATGATACGATAGCGTTCATCGCCCAGCGACTTTCCTGTCCTGTGCTCAGTTCTGATTCAGACTTTTACATTTATGCGAACATTAGCACGATTCCATTGGAAACCATAAACTTCAAGAAAAATGCTCAAAAGTTAACTTCAAAGAAACTGGGAAGTGCCAAACCCCTAAGCATTGCAACTCACGTACTTGAAGGGAAGTGTATGAGGCTCCAAGAAGTTTGTGAATCGGAGTTTAAACTTTCAGACTATCGCTTACTACCTCTGACGGCTGTTGTAATTGGAAATGATCAGATTTCAAATTCTGTTTTCGCCAACTTTATGATGAATAAGGACAACAGCAAATCCGGCAGAGGAAAACAGCTTCGTATTGAGTATCTTCTCAAGTGGTTTGGCAAGCAAGTGTCTTTTGAGAAAGCACGCGAAACTATGCTTGGAAGTATCAAGGAAACGGATCGAGATGATCTGAGAGACAGGATCGAGCAAATTGTGAGTAACTATATGGGTGCTGGTGGTGAAAGTTATGTCTGGAATCTTGTGAGATCTTCACCTAATCTTTTAGCATTCATTGAAGAAAATTTACCCGAGAAAATGTGTGGAATGGTGGGCAAAAATGAAGATTGTGGAACAGTTCTGAGCAAAGACTTGCCTTCCACTGACGAAGTTGTTTTGGAAGCTTTTAAAGATCTTAGTATAAATGATCACATCTATTCAGAGCAATTGGGAACTGATCAGGAGGAAGATTTCATACGAAGTGATGATGACCAAGACGATGATGATGATGATGAGAATAAAGACTATTCTTTGCAAGATCCTGCTTTGGGAAAGCCCAACGTACCAGAATGGTTTTTAAAATCAATGTGTTTAAATAAATTCCCTACTCCTGTTTGTAAAATTCTTTATAATCGGACAATCTACTTGACACCCCAAGTAGAGGTGACCACCATGCCTAGTTCGCACGCCATAAGCGTCCCCATAATACAAGCCCTTGGCGGAATTTTATACGGCCCCGGCGAAGTGACTCTTGTCTCCAGGGACAAGTACAATCCCGTAAAATTAGAAGTCCCTAACATTTCCTCTTCAAACTTTGCCCCATGTGTAATCCAAAGTGAAGTGGACTTTCGCCAAACGATCCCACGTGAGAAGAGATTAAAAATCCTACTGGAGACCCTGCAAGTCAAGCCCGAGGAGGAAGAATTTATTCACGAGTGGCCGCCATTCATGAAAATTTGGATTGCCAGTTGCATTTATTACTTTCGCAAGCTGAGGAAGACGAAAGATTCGCATTTAGCCGTCGCAGTTGCTACCGCGACCATCCTATGCTGTCTCAAGAATTTCTCCTTTTCGCAGGTCACGTCGCCACCCGAATCCAACGGAAAATCTCACATCTCAGCCTTGCTCCAGCAGCAAGTTTTTGACAAAGCCATGGAGAAGCTAATGAATGGCTCAGCTGGTGTCCCAAATTACGACTTGAAAAAGTTTTGGAGATCCTATGACATGGTTCGTGTCTTCTTCTTCTCCCAGTTCCAGAGCGTTCTTTTCCACGGACAGTCTGTTAATAGTGTTCTCGGGGAACCTTTGCGAGCTCCTAAATTTTCAACATTGGACTGCAACATGGTGTATAATATCTGCACCACCGTTGTGGACCAGTTCCACGGAAATGTAAACAATTTTATTCAGTCGTCCCTTCCGAAGGAGTCGCCACTTCGAATGGCCCTCCTAAGATTTCTGGAAGTCGTCCTTCAAGGTGCAGTTCTTGGCCCAGTTGAGAAGATGAAACTTGACAGGAAAGAGAAAAGAAGAGCTGGAAAAAATTCTGCATCAATTGGCGAGGACGGTGATCCGGAAAAGTTGAATCGCTTTGTAATGCTGGCAGATGCATTAGAAGATTGACAACTCTGAAAATGACAGGGTGGCCTGAAGTTACAGGCTTACAGTTACAATGTGCCACAATCACTGGCTCAGTCGCTCAGTCTGCGCTGCGTAACAAGTGATATCTATCAAATTGTTTGTTCGATGTGCCTCTAGTTGTTCCAGTCCAGCTCCAATATTTTTTGTTGCTGCGTAGACTAAATGTTCTGTAGCTGATCGTACAAACGTGGAGCCGATAATGTGGTTGTTATAGCTACGGAAGCATAAGAATAAATGAGTTGAGGAGTGCCATTTGTTGTTATGCCTGCACTGCATTGCATACGGTACTGTAATATTTTTTATAGTTTTGTTTAGAAAGACGTTTTGAGACTCAACTGTAACTTACTTTCTGACATTCTTTACAGTTCTAATGGAAATTTCATTCAATAATCCATCATTCAACAACATTTCAGCTTCGGACTTCAGAGTCCAATTCCAATCAAAGCATTAGTTAAAGTTATTTTGTGATGTGATTATAATTATACTATACTGTGGTTGTGGA
Source organism: Pseudobourletiella spinata (assembly GCA_009870155.1). Lineage (NCBI taxonomy): Eukaryota > Metazoa > Arthropoda > Collembola > Symphypleona > Bourletiellidae > Pseudobourletiella > Pseudobourletiella spinata. The sequence goes on from WJFA01002084.1 coordinate 13,470, forward strand.
AGAGAGGACGAAACAAGTAGGCAAATATTCGGATCGCGATCCCGTCTTGAATTCTGGAGAGAGTTTTGCGCCGAAGATTCTACGTTCAAATCGGGCACTCTAGCGCCGTTGCTCTCTCTTGCCATGTATGAAAACACACGTTGCCGCCGCTGGTTGACAACAAACCAGGACGAGTACCAAAATCCTTTGACGAAAAAAGTTGAAGGGTACGTTTTTCCACCTTTGCGTTTTATTATGCCATTAAAGGTGACCTAACATTTGTATGATATTTACATAGGTATATCCAGTCACAGGAAATCGGACGGTATGAAGATTGTATGGCAAACAAGGCCAGTAAAGACGAGGAGGAAAAAGCCGAGGCACGCGAAGATATTTGTTGTGCCGAACAAAATGCGTACCGTGAACCAGTGTCGTTTTCAACCAGCTCTCATATTGATTCAGGTAAGGCTGTCGGCTGAAAAATATATGAAAAAATAAAAGCGCGACTTTGGTGATGGAGGTTCAGATTTTGAACTGAACTATTATTGTTTTCTGATGAAGAATTGCAAGCAACGAAGCCCACGTGGTGTCGGTGCTTGGCAACTGGTGATCCCAATCAGTATGCGGAAAACCGAGAAGAAGCAAGGACGGATAATATGTGCTACTGCAAGATGTGCTATCAACAAATGGATACGCCTTCCACGGATAATCCGAGAGCCAAAATATATTCGTCCACCAACTTCATTGATTTCCGTAATCCAAACTTTCCGTTCATTGAGAACAAGTTGGCTTTGCAAAAGGTAATGCGTAATAAAATAAAAACCATTAGTATGACGGTGCTCTCGCCATGTGGAGTAGTTATTAGATGCGATTGATTTGTAAAGATTTATGACATTGTGGTGTAGGTGATTGACGATAACTTCAAGGCGTACAAAGCCCGAGCAGATGCCGAGGATGCCAAAAAGGAGAGAAAATTAGCTCCTCCGCCCCCAGAAGTGCAGGATAACGTTGAACCGAACTGTATTGGAAACTATCCCTGCTTGCCGCCAGCTAAACTCCAGACGCCGTGGAAAGAGGATCAGAGTTGGTTCAGGGAAGAGCCAAGCGAATGCGAGAAAAATTTGATGAAAAAGTATGTTTGGAGCACAACTTATCGCGAGATGAATAAGGATGGTGCGGCACTGCCGCTAGTTGTGCGCGAAATGCCGACGTCGTGCATTGAAAATCCACCCGGCGACCCGGTATGGGTTTGAGAAACAAAGTGGGGCATATTCACTTTTTTATGACTGACCAACGATTTCCATTTTCTTTTTAGGTTCGTCCGAAACCCGAAATGGCTCCCTGCACCATAGTTGATTTGGGAGACGTGTTCGAAAAATGGGATCGTCCTCAAGTTCGCCGCATGGCTCGCCGTTGTGATACTATAAGTAACAACCCCTGCTTGGATAGTTGCTGTCTGGATAAGGATGCATACTTTCAGGAACAATTTTTAGACCGAACAAAGTAATTGAAAGTGTATTACTTTCCACAGTAACTCTCATACGACGTACAAGTTTAATCCATTAAAATATGGATATGAATTTGCCTTTTAGATTTGCTGAATGTCCTACTAAAGTGCACGAAGTTCCAAGTGAGGAGAACTACCGATTGGTGCGGGACAATAAATTGCGGCAGCCTTACGATAGAATGATTCCCTAGTAAGTATGGCTTCAGCATGCATTAATTTCAGAGCATTCCTGAAACATAGATTCCTTTAAAAATGGATTCTCACAAGCCAAATATTTAATTCGCACAGTTACGCGGGGTACGATCCAATCGAAGCTCCGCCGGTTTGCAAAATCAAAAAGATCTTCAACCCGTTTGACCCTTACGACATGTTATCTGTATACCAAGCCGACTTTATGTGAGTAATTTCTCCAGAATGTTTCATTTTTACAGTTTAATTCTTTACCCAAAATTGATCTTGACTGTTTGGTATTACAGGACTCATCCAACAAATAATTATGCCCATCCAGTGCAGTCTTACAAGCCAGAGGGCCTTGAAAGGAAAGGGATATCCACGAATCCTATAAATGCGCTGTCCAAGAAGCCGCTGCCTGACGCCGTGAGGCTGTCATGCTTATTGGAGTGCAAGCACGTTCCTTGCCAAAAGAGTGATGCAAGCATGTCCCAATACATTGAATGTCATCAAAACTCGCCTTGTAAATCTCCACAGCGTAACTTTGGTCAGCCGCCGGAACCATCGGAATTTGAACCAGTGAAAACCATTCAAGTCACAATTCCGACAGTGCTAAAAACAGAAAATCCAGATTCTAGTTTGGATATGGACGTCCCGCTGAAGTACCAAGACTGCAATCCTAAGCCAAAGGAGAACTTGATGCAGATCGGGACTTACGTATTAACTCAGGATAATCAGAAAACGAACGCACGGTCCGGAAATCTGATGTTAGGAAAGAAAAAACAATATCACGGATGCTCGTGATAGCAACAACTTATTGTCTGAACATTTTGAACTGAAAAAAACATACTGAATGGAACTGGTGTTCGAACTTTAATACTGAAGCAAATAGAAGTTCTCTGCAAATTAATAGGCTCTCTTGATAGTCAGGAAACGTGTAACTTCCTGAGGACATTAGCGGATAGTTACAAGACAAATAACAATTCCCGCAGAACTTGTATGGGATCAAGTCCCGTGAGAGATTTATCAGGTTAGGATTATCAGGTAGTTTTGCAACAAGCAAATCTACAACAGAGAATCCCTGAAAATTGACGTTTAGAGTTCAGAATAAGAATGAGATTTGGAATTCATCAAATTCTCATTCTTACGAATTCGTGACTTTCTTTTTTATAACACTCCGATCCTGAGTTTGCAAAGCATGGGATTCTCACACGTGCTTTGCATCCAAAGCGCCACAACAATTGGGGAAGTTACATTTTGCATTTAAGCCGTCTGCAATATCTTCCCAGTCAGCGGTACCGGAAGGAACTCGTCGAGAGAACAGCACGTCTTCCAGTAGTTTCAACACTGCCGACATTATTTTTGGAATTTCTTTGAATTTCTGACTTTGCTGACTTTCATGCAAAAATCCTGGTCACCCGCCGAGTTTGGACGTGCCGCAGTTCATGTGTGCCACAAAGTTTAATTCTCAACTCTAAAATGCAACATTCTTATTTCCTCTCCAATTCACTTTTCTCATTGTCATTCTTACGAGCATTTACAGTCTCAGCGGTCGAATTCTCAAGTCTCACTGAATACCTAATGCTGAAGCACTTTCTCATTCCTAAATCTCTAGTCGCATTAGTTTGAGAATTTCACAATTCCTAATTCTCATTCTCACGACTCTAATTCCAGCATTAGGGCTCAGTTTACATCATTTTCTGTGGTGGTGAGCGATGGCTAGTTCCAAAGACTATTCTGCACCACTTCCACTTATTGGTGGTGGTACGGAAAGCTCCAACTCAACGTCGAAATGGGTATATGGTCAACTTACCGCAGCACTGCACTTCAAGTTATGAGGGTTGAAGTGACAGCAACCCGATCAGGGTACAGCCTGGATAATTATTACGTCCTGGTCCATTTATTATGTATAACTTTTTTGTCCGAAAACGATCCCATCCATCGTTAATGGTGTCATACGAAGATTTGCTGGATTTCAGGCTCGCTCCCCGTGAGTGTTTACGTAACATATGGACAACCCCGAACCAGCAATATTGATTATTGGTAAACCTGATTTAGATGTTGGTGGCAATGTGTTGAAATGGTAATTGATGAAGTATGTTTTGATGATATATGGCAGAATAGGTTTTGCTTGTACTGTCTTGGATGTAGAAAATAAGCAATAATATTGAGTTGAGTAGCGAATGGCAGTACATATAATTGATGAGGTATGATTGAAAGAGTGCAGAGGGGAATAGGGACGAAAATAGGAGGTGGCAAGATTGAGTTAATTTTGGGGAGGAGCTAAAGGCAGAAGTGAAAAGTGAGTTGAATGTAAATGATGAACTAACAACATTCGGTGATAGTGAGTTGAATAATGCTGAAAATGTAACAAACGAGCTAACACGAATCGGTAAGAGTGGTTTCTACATTAAGTATTTCTACACTAGTGAGGTGAGGTAAGACCCAGTCGATGAGGGCCTCTGAAGAGT
>WJFA01002085.1:0-17592 GCA_009870155.1 Pseudobourletiella spinata
TTTCCCGGAAAAGGGAGCTCATGGTGAATGAGGTGAAGGGGGTGCCAAAAATGTAAGAGCATCTTCTCCATTACGCTACTCTATTACAATGACGACAATGAAAACTACGTACATGACAGGTGGGGTAACGGAGGGACCTTACAGCGGTCGTTACGGATTTATCATTTATATACAAAAATATGGATATTTATAATCGTCTACCTCATTCTGGCGGCTCTCTTTCCAAATTATAATTATTATTGTCATTATTTCACGTGGTAGGAAATCCATCATTGGGTGTTTTTCCACGTGTGATGGGCACGTAGTACTACCTATTATAAATCCCAAGACTATTTTATACGCACATCAACTCCCTCCCTTTGTATTTGTCCCTACTGCCGCCTCGCACACCTCGTGCGGAGGATGAAGAAATCCACTACTGTCCTTCCACTAATGCATATACTTTGGTAATGTCTGTGTACTATGATAAATACCGTTTAATTTAACGCTAAAAGTTGTGTATTTACTACGCATACAAATATATATATATACATACATGCATATATATATATATATATAAATACATTATAGTATGTATAAATTCGTGTATTGTATCCGATGGAGCGGTGCTAAATATCTGTCCAGATAAATTTGAAGTTTCAATATGTGAGTGTATGTGGATGTCTGCGAGGGTGTGAGAAGTTGCGTCGCAATAGGCTAGAACATTATTATTATTATTATTATGTACGTTAAGGCACGAGAGTATTAGACCATTTGTCCGTCGCCAAAAACCAAGGTTCTACCAGGGAGCACATATAAATCTGTATATATACATGCATAAACATTATACGCATATAGATGTACTACTCTGTTACACTTTAGACTATTTTATGCTCGACTATTTTATGTCATTGCTGGAGATGTTCTGTATAAATGTATACATATATTGTGTCGTCGTCACTGAGAGAAATTTGTTGGAACAAATTATTACAAGAGGTTGAGAGAAACTTGATCCGGAGGGCCAGAGACCTCTCAGTCAGAGGATGAAAGAGAGGGAGAGATGGAGAGCAGAGCACATAAAATATTGTATCCTCAAAGGGAAAATGTGTAACACTTAATTTACTTGTAAAACATTTATGTCGAAATAAATAAGATTGTTGGATGCAGTGCATTTGGTGGAAATGAGGCAAAGAGCATCTTCCATTTTCTTCCAGTTTCTGGTGCAGCAGAGGTACATGGTGTGGCTGTGTGTGTGTGTGTGTGTGTGTGTGTGTGCATGTGTCTGCGTATGTGCGTGCGCCTGTCCGAGTGCGTTTCGGTGTCACACATACACTTTCGTTCATCAAATCCCAGCCCCGGCTCTGACCGCGCCAAACATTACAGGAAGACGTGCTGGACCCAAGCACATGGTTGCTCCCACGTCCCAATGGGGCCTATGGAAGTAAATGATCGGGGTGTGGGTGTATAATACTAATAATTATAGTACATGTCAAGGTTCTGGTCGGGAGGAAAACCCGTCATCCATGCGGCCATAAAATTTGTCACGAGGAGTCAAACTGAAGCCGTTGAGAATAATTTATCCTTTGAAAACATACAAGACGACGACGACGACGACGATCACGTCTTTTAGCTCATGTCCTCTCTCACTCTGTCAACTCACACACACACACACACACATACACCAATGAGATGACAAGCCCAAGAATCATGCACAAAGCCAGTAATTGTTATCAGCCGAAGAGGATAAACCATTGGATTGGGAGGGATCAATGAGTGCCTCCCTGCCGGTGTCAGTTTCACACTTGTATTTTTCCCTCTCGCCAAGATAACACCACCACACTACACCACCACCACCACCACCACCGTATAACACCCGTCCTATACGACTGCCCACCAGACAGATTCTTCCTCAAATCCCTCCACCTATAACATTCAATGTTGTGTAACGGAGTAGGTGGCAACAATATGAGGACATGATACTAATGTGCTCCAGAGGACGGAGCAAGCCTGACTTATAATAATACATGGATGCGGCCAATGGGTCCAATCCAGCACCGCCGCATGGGTCCGATACTACAAGACTAATACTAACTATTACTATTACTACTACCAATACCACCGTTGCGACAGGGTAATTTCCAACGGGCTCTCTCTCTCTCATGAGTAGTGACGAAGTTTCCCCTCCTAAGTATATAGACTTTGAACGTGTTAAATTTCGGCTTGACTCCCGTTGACCTCAGCTATCGGTTTTCCTCTCACTGGGACGGATAGGATTGTGTCAGCAGTACGGTAGTATGCACCACAGTACTCCCATCCCGCACCTCTCTCACTCCCTCTCCAAGTCCACCTCGTGGAACTTGACTTATAGGGTTAAACCCAACACCAGCAGCATTTCAACTCCTCTCCTTCTTCCATCTTCAAACCATGACGGAGCCATTAAGTATGGATGTGAGGGGAGACCTCTCGGAAATCAAAGGATTTAGCAACAATTGTCCCGAAACGGAAAAGTATATAAATGGCTAGACCTGCGGCGGAGACGAGTCACTTGAGTTGGAGGAGTCCCTCCTGGACACATCTCCAAAATACTTGGCCCTTTTTTCAAAACTTGAACTACATACTTTAGAGTCGTCAAACTTTGTCCCACGAGTCACATCTCCCAAGTTTGAGCCGCAATAGAGGTTGCCAACATTTGGTTTCCCTTCAAAACAAACAAGCCTTCATCCCACATTCACACAGGCCCAACCTCCTGGACGGACACCTGACAAGATTTCCCGTTCATTGCCGACATGATTGCCGACGCCAGAGGGGTAGGGACTGGAATTATTTATTCTCTAGGGAATATGTGATGATGCCCTTGAGCAGATCGGTGGCAAACCGGGGCCCACTTGCACATCTACAGCTACCCGATAAAGAAAGTATCAGCATTAGCCAGTTCCGGCCTACCCCTCCGACCCCATAAATGTTCCTGACAGCCCACGGAATAGTTTTTTGTGGTACGCAAGTTTTTTTTTATTATTATTATTTATAGAAAGTATCAGCATTAGCCAGTTCCGGCCTACCCCTCCGACCCCATAAATGTTCCTGACAGCCCACGGAATAGTTTTTTGTGGTACGCAAGTTTTTTTTTTATTATTATTATTTATCTTTCTTCCAACATTCCCACTTTCTTTTTCTCACTTCCCGCCATTTTCCCTTTCATTTAAATTCTTTTGCCCCCGCCGATTCCCATCCGCCGCCTTCATTCTTCCTCCCCGTCCGCCGATTCTCATCCCATTTACAGTCTTGAACATACCTCTTGATTACCATAAACAAGCCCCGGCTTCTCGCCTCCCCTATTGCCACTGCTGCCGAGAGTATCGTGGGATCCCAGAGGACGGGCCACTGGTCAGCTTTTAACTTTGAGTGGGGAACATTTGAAAGATTTCAATGAAGATATGAGCGTGTGTAGATAGAAACATTGGCGTAAAATTCCTGCACACTCATCCCTTGGAGTTGGGCAAAAAGTTTTACAGTTATTTTATTACCCTGCCATTCAAATAACACTGTGGCTGCTTGCTCAGTCAGATCTAGTACCAAACAGTCAGCAGACCGTCCGCAGTAAGTATGGCGTGTCAAAACTCATAGCTCCACTTGGAGAAGATACACGCACACAGATAAGGGGCAAAGGTCTGTCTTTTGGGTTCTCAGGGGCAATAATAGGAGGAAGTGGAGGCGAGTAGTAAGATTCCTTTCTCCCATCCTTTTTTATGGCAAGGGCATAGCCAGCAATAGCCTTAAAGTCTCTGTACTAAAGGTACACGTAGGATTAATGGATCATTCATTCATTGACTCGTTCATTCGTTGAAGCAGCCATTTCCCGCGCGTGTGGGGACGGAAAACTGAGGTTGTCATTGCCAACATTTCTTTTGTACTAAGTGAATTGCACCAAAGCTCCCCATAAGTTTCTGGTCACGTCGGTGAGAGATGAGCTGTACGGGGAGAGTAGAGAGCAGGACTCGGCACTTTGATTCAATTGGCACTGTTGTGATGAGGCTCAGAGGTGGTATACATATGTACATACATACGTTTATATGTATACACACATACATAGGACTTTTTCCACCTAATCAGGTATAAAGGGACTTAAAAGAGTAGTGCAAAGTGTTTTTCCTTTCAAGCAGCCGTAGCAGCAGCAGCACATCTTTCTGTCACCACCGCCGCCACCAACCGCCGCCTCTCGCTCTCCTCTGATTCCATTCCATTTAAATTCTGAAATCCATTATCATTTCAAAGTGAGTTGGATAACCGTTCGGAATAAGAACTGTCTCTCATCTTGATATCCGCAGTGGGTGAGGCCGGGAGATGGATAGAGAGCTGAGCATGAGCACGCTTTTAATTTCAATATGGCAAAACTCTTCCATCCATCCTCAAAAGGGTTATTTCAGGGACAAAAGCCAGTTTGAACAACCCCGTTCCCATTAGATAGATCAACTAGTACAGGGACAGAGAGGCTAATTATTCTCTGCCCATAGGACCATTTAATTCAGAATGCCAAGTTGGACAGAGTCATTTTTTGCATGGTGTTGACCGCGTGCAGACCACCAACTGAGCTGTGCCACACAGCTCTCAGTTGGGATCTCTCTAATAATTTATTTAGTATTGTGGTTTGCATAAAAGTTGACCCATGTAGCTGGGAGGCGTGACGTAACTAATGCAATTTGTTTAGATATCATATGAGTCTGTACAGGGTCACAATCTTAATTGAAATCTAACATGGAGAACAAACTAATGCAGGGCAGTAGGGGACTACTCATTGTAATGACCAAGGCTGATTTTACCATGATTTTTAAACAGTTTTCGCGGGCAGAACTGGGCGAGATTACCATCTGTAGGCTACGTCCTCCATACCATGTTGAATTGTGAAAATTGAAATGAAACTGTGAGGGGGCTGATACTGATACTTGAGGGAATTAAGGGATTTAACCTTGGATTCCCCACAAAAATAAAGTTTCCGGCACGGGTGGTAACCGCTGATCCAGCAGGCATCCAACCCGTGCATGAGTTGATCCCTGAAATCTCTTCCGAGGAAGTATCCAAACCATTCCGTTCACCAAGGGCGGCAGTTAGGTCCATGTGAACAGGGAGAGGATGCGGAGGAGCTATTGCATTTTCCACTTACTGCGGGTGGGTGCTCATGGGGTTTCGGGGGGAATGAAAACAAGTGGATCAATCCCGTATTTACTATTGTTCCCATGCACAGTGGAAAAAACAATAGGGAGAGAGAGAGAGAGAGACAGGGATGTAGGCAGGAGTAGTATGACTATGGATTTTGCCACAGCTCAAAATCTTTCCCATAAATCATTCGTAATGGGTTGGGAAAGTTGTAAGAGGATATGTATAATGCTGGTACAAGTATGCCGTGTGTAGAGATTCTGTTGAGTGTAATGTGAGTGACGTTTGGGAATATATTATACTGGTTATATTATATATTGTACGTATAAAAAATTTATATACATAGTTACATGCACATAGCTGCGGTGGCAATGAAGAGGTTCTCCTCCGTGGCGATGGGGTGTAGTTGGTATATTATTAGTGATTTGGAATAGGGTGGATTTCGTTTGAGGATCCTTTTAGGAGGAACTCTAATACCCACATACACGCACACATACACACACACACACATTTTTATCAAGCGGAACCATTCTAGAGGGTAATTAAGGACGGGGAAACTTAATATTGAAATTTAGGACGGAAACAGAACATGATGGGAATGACTAATGGTGACGCAAAAGGGTGGCGGCGTCAAGGCGCTGAGAGGGATACATAGAGCGACGAGTAGTTTCCTTGTCCGCAAACTCCAGCGACTCATAGTACTCCGACGTGCATGTGGTTAGATGACGACACATATACACACACACACACACACACACACACAATGAGCAATAAAGATCATTTCATTGAAGGGAAATTGCATTAATGGAAGACGTCGAGATAAGATTAGTTTCTCTCCATCATCATCATCATCATCGTCATCATCATCATCATCATCACCATCATTGCACCACATACATACGATCCCGCAATCATCCTCTCCTCATCATAACACAAGTTTGAGCCCGTACCACCCGCATGCAAATACTCCCTTTTCAACAGGATCATAACACTTTACTTTTCAACTCTTACGGTCCGCCACCATGTGTCGTCCCCACGGGCAAAAGTAAATGAAAGGGATCCCGCACATTTAACAGGTCCACTTGTACTCATCATCATGTCCTTGAGGATGGGCAAAGTTGGAAAATTACGGATTTTTATCACTCTGTTCTAAGCGTCACATACTGTGAAATCCAGGGGGGTAAAAGTTTGGGGATAAAGTATAAAGTAGTGATCTACGTCTTTTGGCCAAAAATTACTTGAGAGTTCCAATGGGCCATTCAGTATTGTAGAGTTGGAGTGGGGTAGTAGGGGATTGGGATCCAAGAGGTATGTATATGTGGCAGTCGGTGGTTACGGCTCCTGAGGCTCGCAGTATCTGAAGGCTATTCAACAGAATAATATCTTCAGCCTCTGTACTTGGCGGCGTTATGGAAGCTTGGAACAAGTTGCTCATAATGTAATTATATGCTGAGCGGCTGGAAGAAAGTTATTGGCTTTATATGGATACATATACCATACATATATATATATTTGCAATGGCTGTGGCACATGGGTATAGGTACATTAAGTTCCCATATATGTGTAGTAGATATTGGCTGTATATACATATGGCCTGGAAATGGCCTACACATGGAATACGTATGAGGCATGTATGTATATGTATAGACGCGGCCTGTAGTACATCCATGTCAATGCCGTGGTGGAGGCATACAAATAGTGCACTTGGGTTTGCACCACCGCCAAGACTACCCTTTGAGCAACTTCAGCACGCCAGTCAAGCCAAGCCAAAGTTCGTATCTCTGTAATCATGATCATGATAATAATAATAAATGGGGAGCTAGAAATTAAAGAACATTGTCCCACGAGCTCATCAATGGAGTGACAGGCTCACGACGGCCACAGCGTCAGTGCGCAACGAGCCATCAACTGAATTGAATTGACCCTGCTCCCTATACAAACTAACTCACTTCACTTCACATTCTACTCACACACACACACACACACACACACACACACACACACTGCTTTAAATAGATCAATGAATGAGTGGAGGAAGTTGGCATGAAATAATTATTTTAATTGTAAAATCCTCTATCTTCCCACTGAGGGCTGGGATAAGTCCCTCAGGGCTGCTGCTCCGGACACTCTTCATCATGACAAAGTTCGACTTGGCTCACGGCTCATAATCGTGTCGTCAGTGTGTACATCGGAGCCAATGCAGGTTGAGTGTGGGGGAGTGAGGTAGGAATCGAACGAGCTAATACTGTAGGAGTTTGTGCCGGTGATTTGTGTGCCTGTGTGTGTGTGTGTGTCGCCGAATAGGAAAGTACGATATTTTCCCATACATACTACTATCCTTCCCGCAGCCACTTTGCCCGCACCCCCTCGCCCCCCCCATCCCAGACTTTCCCTCACTTTTCCCAGCAGCTCTCCCGGTTCGGAGCAGCGGAGTCGGGAGCAGGGAGTGAGAGAATGTGTATGTATGTGCCCCTATTGTCACGGTTCTACTGAAGACGGTACGGCAAGGTGGTCGTTGAAAAAATTCCAAACATCTATCACACGGCGGATGAAAGGAGCTGCCAGAGTAAAATATTCCCCACCTTGAGTCTATTTCCTCGGGACGTGATTAAGTAGTTTTCTTCCCACTGAACTGAGAGTGAGAGCCACATGCCATGTACGGCCCACACGTATGAATCTCTTTCCGGCTTTCAGTCTCTCATAATGTAAGGTGTGGGTGGAGAGGTTGGGGGTTCCACGTACTGTGAATCACAGTCTGTGATCGATAGAGTTTTTTTTTTTGCACACACGTACTACTACTCACTCCCCCCAAAACAAATAGACTCACGTGCAATATCAGACTTGATGGTGAGTGACTGACCACAAGGAGCATTGTTGTTGTTGTTGTTGTTGTTGTTGTGGTCGCCGTCATCGTTACAAACCCTAATTCCACTAACAGCTCACCCTAATAGCCTTTATTTCAGTATAAGAAGTGAAAGAGCGAGAGCTTTTCCCAAATTGATTCCGACCGCCTTGAGTGCATGTCAATACATGAGCCGCGGCCCCGCTAGCATTACTCAACACAGCAACGTCCAGCTCAGAAGTATCTCATAGCCCGCACATACACACACACACACACACACACACACACACACACACATACCTATTACCATTATGGAAGACGGGAAAAAGGTGCGGTACCGGGAGCGGGAGAAATGGGACAATAAAATTGAATTCATGCTGTCCTCCATGTCCTTTGCCATTGGTCTGGGCAACGTCTGGCGATTCCCATATCTCTGCTACAAAAATGGTGGTGGTAAGTACTTTATCCTTTATTAGTATTATTGCTCTATTTCATATCCGTCACTCTCCCACAATCGCAGGCTGTTGGAATCCCCCTGCCTGAGCGATTCTCAACTCATGGAGATACGCGGGGGGATTGGAAACTAAATCCATTCGGACAGGATTGATTTGTTCAAGTACTTTTGTCAGAGGTGGGCACGGATTCCCGGAGTTGGTGGGATGATCCGTACGTGGAATCATTAGCCCATATTGAGTCATGGTACATTCCTGGACGCACATTTCAATGCCTCCAAACGGAACCGCTATTTAAGGTGGTTCACCGCATGCATAGGTGGCATTTGAACGTGATTTGTACCGGCGGAACTAATGAGCTTATAGTGATACGAACTTGAGTATCATTGAAGCACAGAGGCCGGATGATGGGCTGCTATGTGCACTTGAGCCACAAGTGGATGTTCAGCTGGGGCTACGCATGGGAATGTTGAATAGGACCTCGCATTCCCCACAGTCCCATCATATGCCAAGCGGTTGTTGGGGAGTGCGGTGAGTCAATACAGTAAGTCTCACGGTTCGTGAATGCCACATTTTCGAATGGGTAATGGCTTTATTTTAAAGCCATGCTCTACGGTTAGTGTAAAGAAGTTGTTGGCGGAAGAGTGTATGTATGCGTATGTGTGTGTGTGTGTGTGTGTGTGTGTGTGTGTATGTGTGTATGTGTATGTGTGCTTATGTGTGCGTGTGTGCGTGTGTGTGTGTATGTGTGCGTGTGTGTGTGTATGTGTGTGCGTGTGTGTGTGTGTTTTCCAACAATGGAGCACCGCGTGGATGGACCACCCCGCCTATGAAGGGCGCAAGTGTACGGCACACGCTCTGTGAGCTATAGTTACCATGGGATTCCAGCCGGTACTCATAGACTTCATGCTGGATTCCCCAACTCATTACGCCCCACTTCCCCCCCCATCACTTGAGCGGCCGTGACGACGACCTGGAAAAGGGAAAAATCCCCCTATTTATAATGGCCACGGAAGGGAAAGTTAATGCTGAATTATTGCCAGTGTGGGACAAACTCCCGCACTCGCTCCCGAGCAACTCTTATTAATGAAGACTTGATTGTTCCCCCTATATGTAATTTGGAGCGGAGTAAACTAATAGTGTGATATTAATAGGACAAATTATGCGAGCCCTTGAGCGCACACACACACACACATATCGTATTTTTAATTCATGTAGAAGGTCGGAATTGCCCTGCATTAGAAGGTACATGCCCTCCTCGCCATGATGATGCTCACAGCGGCGAGGTTGGGGCCGGGCCGAATTCGGCCAGTACCATCCAACATACTGTCCCTGCCCATGAGTTACCACGGGGTTTTCCGGGTAATACGCATGGGATTGTACAAGATTAAAGTTGTCACACGGCTATCTCTGTGCGGTGGGTGTGTGCGAGGCGGATGTTGGAATTTCTACAGGGTTAAACCTCCTCCGTCTTGGGTCAGGGATGGGAAGCTCATGTGGCTTTAAAAAGTTGGGATAGCCTCCTCCATAAACGGTCCCGCCACATTCCCACATGGAATGCAGTTGAAAGTTTCTCATGGAAGAACAAGATATTTTCTTATTTTTTTTCTCTCTCTCTCTCTGGCTGGCTATTAGGACAATTTAGAGGAGGAGACTTTATTGCAAACTCTGCGTTTCCGGCTCGGGGAAATATTCTTCCCAAGAACAACAAAAAGAAACGGTCGGTAATGATGGCTTTCAGTTCTACGGAGGTTCTACATTCCGCCGCAGCGCAGTTTCGTAGTCAGTGCCCACGTGCGGCATGCAGTTCGTGGCGAAGGAATTCGTCTGTGCAACTATATATGCCAGCCACAGTGCAATGCACCGACTCCGACTCTAGTAGGCAGCCACAGCCTAAAATGTCTACTACCTCCTCTCACATGTCACTGTTGTTGATTTGGAGAATAGTAGGCAGACATATTACTGACCACAAGACTCATCCCTCTGCCAGCTTCCCCGCATTCCACACATCTGTTCCACATATATATAAAGCATGCATTAAAGCGTAGGATGTTCCGGTTCTAGACTTATCTCACTTCACCCCATGACATTCCGGATTTGAAATGAAATTTAAATACTCTGCCTCGGCTCTCTACGGCCCTCCCACTAGCTCCTGCCGGCATGGCGGAAGGCTATCTATGTAGGGCAACGACTGCTCTGCAAAGGAATTCCCATGTTCCAACAGGCTCGGCTCGAAGGTAAAAATGAGCTGGTTCGTCTAGGAGGGATGGCGGGTGAGACGCAGAGTGGAAGTGTGGCGCGGGACGAGGAAATTTGAACGAACCTAATGGGGCCTGGATTGAGCCTAATTGATTAATAGCTCCTCATAGGAGCGGCCCACGCTTTCAGATGGGGCAAGTTGTAATGATGAGTGACTGGGCTAATGATTTTACAGGGGCATTCTTCATCCCATACTTAATATGTCTGATCTGCGGCGGGGTCCCCATGTTCTTCCTCGAAGTCGGCATGGGCCAGTTTTCCAGCCAAGGAGGCATCACAGTCTGGCCCAACTTCGCCCCTGCCTTCAAAGGTACACTTTATATAATAACAGGCTCTGCTAGAATTAATGGGGAGGGGGGCAGAGGTGTACACACACATGCTCTCTCGTCAGTCATTGATACGAGGGGGCGTGAATTCATTATTTTGCCAGCACACAGTGCACATGCATATGTGTGGTGGGAAAATATCCGGAGGAGGTGAACTCCCCTCCCTACGTTTCCCTACCATGCAAATAACCTCGTGATTATGGGGACTCTTTGTTGGGACAATATGCAGGGATCGGCTACGCAACAACCATTATTTGTTTCCTCCTCAACATCTACTACATGATCATCCTCGCCTGGGCCTTCCACTTCTTCTTCTCCTCGTTCACCACGGAATTACCTTGGGCCAACTGTGGAAATTGGTGGAACACAGAGAAGTGCTTTGATCCCGGCATGATGAAAAACTTGAGCACTGCCGACATGGAAGTCGGCAGTTCAGCCGGTTTGAAGTCCTCAGTGGTTGAGTATTGGGAGTAAGGCACACACACTCAAAGTGTATAACCCTCCTCCATTCATAACATGTTGAAAAAAAGCACGGTCGCAGTAGCACGGTGTAATGCGTAGCAGAGAAACTTGGAGGAGGAAAATCCGATGGCAGTGGGCACCCGCCCGCTCTCATTCCAAAGGATGTGCGGCGGGGCTCAAAGTCTCACTCACTCACACAATCACTCTCCGTTCCCCCCGTCTCTCTCTCTCTCTGTTTATCAAGTTGAGCCCTCGGGGTATATAATAGATTTTTCACCACTCAAATGTAAATAAAGGTAGGAATTCTGGGGAAGGCGGAAGGCTGGCACGGTGGCAGCAGGGCAGGACCACCTGAACCGTGTAATGAGGAAGGGGGGTGAAAGTCGATTATCTAGTCAGGGACTTGCTTTGAATGAAGGCAAAGGCTCTTGCCATCCTGACGCTCTCACATATTCCTTCCTTACCCCTATACTGCCGCCCAAGGGCCTTACGTTTAAAAATGAGTCATAATATGAATAACCAACTCGGAAGGAGCCCGGAGCAACCCAATTGTTCTCAAAGTAGGGGAAATCATGCCTTTGAAGTTCCCGTACAAGTCCTTCCCTCAACGTCAACACTACAGGCGATTCGATTTACAGCCTTTGTTCCTTATAATAATTCTAAATATATTAGGTCCTCAACCAACTTCCCTTTCCCTCTTAGGTATAGCTATGTGGAGTGGAGGTAACGGTAAGGAAAGGACATACTCGTAATTTCCCTGTTCAAAACAGACTGAGCTGCCCTCTTGCTGAGTACTGCGTCAAAGCAAACCCTGTTGCTCCACAATAGTAGTACATCCCGGCGTGAGCACGAATGGGAAATGATAATTTTTTTTTTCACAATGAACCGCACCGTATGAGCAGCAGTTTCAAAAGTTGCGCCTGACGCACACACATGTTCATCCCTCCCCTGCTCTCGCGGCCGTTGCCACCTGGTTATCTCCTCCAGGGGCCTACCACTACCTCTTACTACTGCTGCCGCTACTACTGCCACTGCTACTGGCGGACGGATGGAATAATTGAACTGGAATGAGGAGACTGATCTGGTTGCAGAAATCGGGTTCTAGGTATCAGTAGCGGGATTGGAGAGATAGGCTCAATCAGGTGGGAGTTGGCAGGGATGCTCCTCATTTCCTGGATCCTCGTCTACTTTTGCATCTGGAAAGGTGTGAAGTCTACCGGGAAGGCGGCGTACTTTACAGGTATGTAGCATGCAACAGTCAAGTCCTCTCAACTCTGAGCAGGGTTCAGTACAGCGAGAGTAAATTTAGACCCACACCACCAATCATAAATGTGCTCCACTCCGGTTTCCACATTTCCCTCTGCTTGACACCACACACTTGGTTGATGTTCGGAGGAGGGACTTAGTATAGTGGTATAATCCCACATACAGAAACTATGGGGAGTGTCATGTTTGTCATTTGTGGGAGCGGGTGCGGTGACAGTTGAAGTGATGAGATGATGTGTTTTCTGTGCTCCAGCCACCTTTCCGTACGTAATGATGACGATACTCCTCATACGTGGGATCTCACTGAATGGGGCCGGGGAAGGGATCCGCTATTACCTCACCCCGGATTTCAACGTACTTTTGAAGGGGCAAGTATGTAATGGGATTAAGTTGTAGTTTAGTCGTAGTTTAGTCATGGTTATTTGTACATACGATATTCCATGTGTCGTTAAAAGCGACTCCTCTTAAGCTAGTTCCTACATAGCCTTCGCTCTGAAACCTTGTGTGTGAGACAGTGGCAGAGGATGGTATTATGAGCGGCCTGGCTGACTGAATGAGTGAGTGAGTTAGTAAGTGGGTCCTACTTGGGGAATAATGAGGATTTCCCCGCGACTTTAATACGCAGGTGTGGATTGACGCCGGCACACAGATATTCTTCTCCTACGCGGTGGCTCTGGGATGCATGACTGCCCTCGGGTCATACAATCATTTCAACCATAACTTCCTCCGGAGACTGCTTCTGCATTGCCCTGTGCAACAGCGGGACGAGTGTCTACGCCGGATTCGTAGTCTTCTCTGTCCTCGGATTCATGGCCCACGAGCAGGGGGTTCCCGTGTCGACGGTGGCGGAGTCCGGCCCTGGCCTTGTCTTCATCGCCTATCCAAAGGCCGTGACACAGATGCCTTGGGCTCCATTCTGGTCCGTGCTCTTCTTCCTCATGATTATCATTTTAGGGATGGGCTCACAGTTTGTGGGAGTCGAGGGATTCATCACGGCCGTCGTCGACGCTTTCCCACATATCCTCCGAGTGGGTCACCGCCGGGAATACTTCATTGCCTGCGTCTCCGCCGTTTCCTTTCTCATCGGACTCTTCATGGTGACGAATGTAAGGGAATCGGAATGGCTTCGGCTTCTTCTACTCCGTTTTTTCTCCCGTTATTTCTAAAAAAAAATTCTCGTCGAGCTCCCACTTTGAATCAGATGCGTCTGATGAGCCTCCTCAGACTCTGAGAGCCGGCAGAGTGGAATCCAGTAGCGGTGAGTACGCGTAGCATGCGGAATTCATGGAGCCAACAATGTGACTCTAATTTGGACATTATGGAGATGATTATGTGGTGGGGAGCGGAAACGTGAGTTCGTGACGGGGCGATGTAGTATGGGGGTACGGGCGGAAAATGGCTGTCGGGGTGGGCTCTAATTCGGGGGCTTATTTCAAATAATCTCGTGGGTCATCGGAGGAAACGGACAACATGCCCGTTGGACCCTCTCACTCACTCTTTCAACAAGCTCTGTGATGCATGTATCTTGTACTTGTACGGAGAGAGATATCTGGAGTGGGATCAAAGGAAATAACTGGGAATATAAAACAATTATATATGTGAAATAATATGTTCTACAGGGGGGAATGTACGTGTTTCAACTCTTTGATTACTACTCTGCGAGCGGAATGTCCCTGCTATGGGTCTGCTTCTGCCAGAGCATTGCCATATCCTACGTCTACGGTGCGGGTCGATTCTGTGCGGATATCAAGCGAATGGTCGGCAGACTCCCCAATCTTTGGCTTCCTGTTGCTTGGTAAGTGAGGTGGACGCAAGTCAAGTCGGCTTTCAAATTACATGACTAAATTCCTGACCTCGGTATAGGGGGCTACAACTCATGCTATTTATCTTTATTGATTCTTTCCCATATAGGAAGTATCTCACTCCTTTGGTCACAATGGTAAGTCCGTCCAGCAAAGTCCTCCAAAATGTCTCCTGAAAAAAGGCATCCAAATTAACAGTGAGATTAGAAAACTGCTGGGATGAATGGGGGCAGGGCATTGGGATTAATTGTGGAAAATGTACGCACGCCTCCTCATGATGTGGACGGATGAAATAGGGTAGGATTTCTTATTTCAGGCCATTCTCGCCCACTCCATCGTTCACTACGAGCCGCTGGTCTACAACAAGACGTACGTGTATCCGTTCTGGGCTCAAGTATTCGGCTGGGGTCTAGCTCTATCTTCAATGCTGGCCATTCCTATATACTACATATACTATGAGTCGACTCATTCAATCCAGGTAAAGTCAGTTTTATATTCACACAAAATATCTTACCTGCTGCCACCCCCCTTAGCACATGTGACAGTAAGGTGATGATCAAGGGATATGTCAGTTCTCCATACATTGGCTCACCCGAGTGAGGGGGATTGTATCGATGTCAAGCATATCATTGGAAGTTAATGCGAGGCAGGATCTCACACGCTGTTTTGTCCTGGAACTTAACACTCAGGAAGAAATTTATAGTTGAAACAGAGACAAGCTGAAGAATAGCACAACAGTTCGATTATCCCTCCGGCTCTCACTCCCCAATCAAAATGATCCCAAACACACAAATACAGACACAGAAGGACTCCGAAAGAGCAATGAGATTATACTTACGATTCTTACTGCAATGCATGTCAACCCTTTTCTCAATAGCTTCTGACAGACTAAGTCACTCGTCTCGTGTACCCCAGCTCCAATGAATGTAAAAAAACCCGAGACAGTCCATGTGATGAAACCATCCTGCAGAGCAACAATAACAGCATATATACTAGCCTCTGCAACAGACCTCGAGCCCTTATCTCATGCAAAGCTGAATTGCACACGGACTGAAATTGAAGTCCATTGAAGTGGAAAATGCTGAAAAGGGACGTCGAAAGTTTTTCACGAACCAGCAATACGGATTCCATGATACATATTTTCTCATTCCAACCATCCTTTCACGTCCTCGTGAGATGTAGTTGCATAAGAAACTCTTGTTCGTATCGCCCAAGAAACTTCTCACTCCGGTCTCACCGGATCCCTCAAAATAATCAGCACGCCACATTTGTTAACGACAGTTCCACGGGGGACAGTGAAATTTGTATGTACCCATGAGCTCCGAATCACATTGGAACGCCTCACTCAGGTTTGCATGTTTAACCTATTCTTTCTAATTCCTATTCTAATCTTTTCCATACAGGAAGCAGTTGACCAGCAAGCGCGGGAATCTGAGGAAAAACTGCTGCAAAACCAAAATCACCTGGAGAATAATACCGAACTGATTGTGTCTTCAACTGTTTAAAACTGGCGGGCCATTGAGCAACTTTGTATTAGTAGCTGTCGTAATACTGTATGAGTGATACATACTACTGCGAGTGTCGTTTACAAAATCAATGGTATAATCAACGAGTAGAGCATGTTGGCTTTCTACCCGGATTTTATAGATCAGTTTTAATAACAGCCATAACTGACACCTTTTGATGCTGTGTTATGCGGACAAGGAACACGATTCCATGCAACAGATTCATTTAATAGACTCACGATGTCAATAGGATGTTCCCAATCCCAATGCAATCCCCCAAACACAAGTGACATTTGCTTTCTTGAGTTGGCAACTTATTGTGACACCTACAGTTACCTTAACATCATATATTTTGTCAAACGGGTTTGTAAATCTACTTCCGCGACATCGGTGGATTTAATAAAAACAAATAGTGGTAAATACTTGGTCCCGGAAGTTATGGTCCAGAATAATTATTTCATCTCGGAGTCGATACTTACATTTACTGAAGATCCGACAGACATCCCCCGGCTCGTGCACACCCAACTTGTCCTTGTTCGTTGACAACAAGGTGATGAGGAAAATGTGGGAACATTTGTGCCCTCCTATAACTTCCAAACAGTCTGTCTGGGTGACGGAACCTCGATGATACGCCCCCGCATTCCTGCCNAATGTGGGAACATTTGTGCCCTCCTATAACTTCCAAACAGTCTGTCTGGGTGACGGAACCTCGATGATACGCCCCCGCATTCCTGCCCGCCGTAGTGCTTTTTCCGGTGGGCCATAAAAGTAATTTAATGCTCTATCACGGGATTCACGGGGATGCAAAGCAGAAGTGGCATGCGGCGTAACGGAAGATTTGTTGATTCAAAATCAAAATGACAGCAATAAACGTCAACAGCATATCATGTGAGCCTTCAAACTCTGGACGCTCGTATCGTAAAACCACCAAAGTGTCCATCAAATGTTCTAATTCTCAAATATTAAAGACCGCGGGATTGGGAAAATGGAAAAAAGTTAGTGCCGAATGGTAAATTGTCTTTTACCGCATTTAATTTGCTCGTCGATTACATGCCGAAAGCAGTAAATTAAAACGGGTGACAATTGGATGGCTCATAATTCAGTCTGCCGCGTCATGCCCCGAGGAGTAGATTGATATGTTGCACCATTTCTAATCCGACACATGGTGCACACACACACAACAGGATTCTGAACAGTAGAAAATCCTGAAACGAACGCTCATGGTCATGAACTGGAGGAGCTAGAAACGTTTACATTTGAACGAAAATGACTTCTTATTCAAGTAAAGTATAATCCTGACAGCTCTGATCCTCAGTAGTCTGTTTCAAGTATCTCCCCAATATTTCCTTCAACTTTGTCTCACTGGTGACGGGCCGTAGGGCGTACAAAATTGAGTACTTCTGGACTTGATATATCATCCTCTCACATTTCTAGTCTCCCCTGCAGACCATCTAGTCCATTGCAATACCGACGTTCAAGTGCGGATTGAAAAAAATGAGAATATAACATTTAGACCCCCTAAAGCTTTGTTTGTTCCTGGTTTGCTAG
>WJFA01002086.1:0-17588 GCA_009870155.1 Pseudobourletiella spinata
TTCTATACTCTCTTTCTCGCGCTTTCCCTCGTAATTTCTAACTTTCGATAATCTCACCACATAATTACAAGAAACCGTCTCATCCAGTCCATCCTCATTCAGTTTATTCAGTTCCAGCTGGACTGGAACGGAATCAAGTAAATTTTCCCAACCAAAACATCTCTGTCGTACAGATCCTTTTACTGAGGCAGTAACGGCAGGGACAACGGCATGATTTTCTAGAATGTGGAGTATTTCAATGCCGCATACGGGTGCAGGTCAGTGGACGAGAGGGAAGTAGAAACAATGCGCTCATTCTCAGTGTACGCAATAAACGTTTTACACACTATGTCTCCAATAATACTGCTATCATATTTAGGAAGCTAGTATAATGCAGGATCTTACTATATTACGATCAGAGTCGTCTCATCCCTGCATTACGCAATGAGTAAGCTCAGCCGCTTCGTGCTGGAGAGGGACCACTTGTGAATGGGAAAAATTGGCGAGTCACCAGCATTGTGTAGACCCAGGTTCTCACACCTCCTTCCGTGTACAACGTTACCAATCTCCATTCAACAGGAGAGATAGAGACAGAGAGACAGGAAAGTCCATTTAATAGTATACTATCACCCTCTCTCTCTATTCTCTCGCATTCAGAGGAACTTGAATTCGTCCCGCACACACATTCGCACTGCGTAAGTCCACAGAGGCTTCCCCATGGTCGAGACAAGTGAGACAGTCGACTGGTACACATTTCCCTGTCAGTCTCTAACCGAATTACACATATCAGTGAACAAGCGTGTGTGACACGTTTGTTGTTGGTACACAATCATTCTAAAATTACTCAAACCCTTCCCCGACCTATGGTTCCGCGTCACTCCAAGTTCTCGCACACGGGAACTGACAAGGCAATAGATAAAACTGTTAACTTTACGATTTTCTCAGCCCATTTCTACTACGTGCTAGCCGTGAAAACATTGTGAGATGTGAACTGGGTGCCACATCCCCTCCTACGGTGACGGTTGTACAGATAGAAGACCCCCAACACATACAGACAGATAGACAGACAGACAGACACACACACACACACACACACACACACACACAAACTCACATACACACACACACACTCTCACACACACACATTCGTATAAGATACAAACAATTCTGTCTCTCCACTAAATGTTTCCGCAGTCGACGCCAGGAATGATACTGTGAAGGCTCTTGGCTCTCGCCAAAGCGCCATTACGTATATACACCAAGAACTCCACTTTAGATTCGCCACCACACTGCCACACTAACTTCTACTGGTTTCTCACACAAATTACTCTCAACCGACCTTCGCGTCACCTCTGTCCAACGCTAAAGCGGCCTCGTAATAAAGGCGGCGGCTCTACTTTCTTTTCCGACTCATACTTTCCCGAGAGAACTCCTCCTCCGACTTAGTGCAGATAGGATGGTAATAGTCTGGTCCAACCTGTCCAAGTTTTAATAGAACTATACTGTGGAAAGTAATTGGAAACTATCAGTCTCGCCAATTTTCTCCAGGATATAAGGGCTGTGTAACTTGGCCAAACTTCTAATCGTGATGCCGCCGCAGATTCCAATCAACAGCATATCCATACAGATCCAAAATAAATTAGCTCCATATCCACTTCACCATCATCGCTTGAGAATCCAAACACGTACGTGTGGCTTAGCGCTTTTCAACAGTGAAACAAAACTGGATCACTTCCACAAGGAGAAGGGTAACTTCAAGGCCGTCCGAGGTGTAGTGAAAAACATGGAGTTTAAAAATCCAAACAGCTCAAAAAATATAATCCATGGAGAGACTTGCAAAAATATCATGATACTCCATAGTTTACCGTCCGGTAACCAAGGCAATGGATTTTCGTTTTCTACCCCCTGGCATCCATTCCATGTCTCAAGAATTCTGAATAACTCATACACTGAACATATAGCAATAAACATTGAAATTAGCTCACGGTTGCCTGAGAGATTCTTTATTCTAACCACTAGCAGGTATAGCCTTTATGTATGACCCCGACATTTAAGTCCCGCACGGTACTGCCAATTCGAGAGATTCGATTCGATGAGGTTTCTTTTATGAATTAAATACACGACATTTTTACAGTTTTTACACGTGAAACAACGTTCGATTCCTTCTGAAGCGGACACTGACTGAATATAGGGCGGCATCGTGGTGACGAAAATGTATAACAAAGTATAGTAGGTGCAGTGGCACCTCGACATTGTAAACGTTTAGACGCCGGCATACCATCAATCGCTGCAATTACAATTCTAGTGTAAATCATCATTTCAGTATAAACTTGAGCCATTTCTCTTTGGAATACATACATGAACCCTTACTACTATCGGAGTCACTGTAAAATGGGTACATGTGGTGCCTTACGGCACCCACTCACTAAGGTAGGCAAGATATTAGGGGATCGAAAAGGGAACTACGAACATTCTTAACTTTTAAATGCGGACACTTAAAAAGCCCTATTAAAAAAGTTTAACATTCGTCACCGAAATGTACAGGGTATAATTGTTTATTGCACAGGCCACGATTGTTGAAAAAGATATCTACTTTTCCAATTCCTGTAACGAGCTCCGCAAAATTTTCGGCTCAAACAGGTGAAGTTCACCCACAACACATGAATGTCACTCTTCCCTGACATCACTGGCAAATGGTACCGCAAATTCAAAAGCGCAAAAAATTTACACTGTGCTCCTTTGACCTTACGGGCTCGAAGAAGCATGCATATCCATAACCTTAAGTACGTATGAGATGGGCTACCTGGGTACTTACCTGGGTGTGAAGAGGTTACAGGAGAACTCCAGAACCTGCTCGTTCGGCCGAATTTGCTTTTCTCCAATGTAATTGAGCCGTTTGATGGCCAGCAAAGACGGGACCGGCGTATCGTAGCCGTACAGGCGAACTTTATCTCTCTCCGGCAGAATACAGTCAGGGTAGCCGACGATGACACGAACAAACTTCCCCGTCGGACACGGAAGTATGGAAGCCACAGTCAAATTCAGGGTGAACCGCGGACTCCAGTCAACCCTGTAGAGAGAACGCAGATGGAAAATATATGTATATACAATGGCACATGATGGGAAGGAAAACAAGGCAAAAAAAAACGAAATGAAATCAATTCCTCAATATTTGCAGTCCACCATTTCCCTATTCCTAGACAAAATACAATAGTACTATTTCTATTCCCCTCTTGGTTCTCAGCACGTTGAGATTTGTACATAGAACCAGAAGATATATGCTCCTTCTTTTTCTTCATACAACATAAGATATATATCATTCATTTATATTCACTCATCTCCGGATTCAGAGAAGAATGCTTAGCTTGAGTGGCACTTCTGTCACTTTGGCTATTCCTACTTTGCTTTCTCTCCTACAGATGAACAATAACTTCTCACTCCCCACTTGTCCTCGATAAAATACTTTGGAGATAAGACCGAGAGACCGAGAGAGAGAGAGAGAGAGAGGAAGAAAGGGAGCTTGTTGTGTGAAAAGCGCGCTCGATGGTCCATCCCATTCAACTTGAATGGCTGACAGTGAGTTTTCCCCAACAACAACAAGCCCTCCATTCTCTTACCTATCCAATATAAATGCAGGAAACAACGACGGCGACGTATCCTCCACTTTCTACACTACACTCCATTGGTTTTTCCATCCAGGATAACGTCATCCTACACGTCTACGGATATAGATTTTTTTATTGTAAACTCCACACCCGTTCAGCCTCTAATTTCCCTCTCAGCATCCAGCCGACGGGGAATTTATAAGGAAATTTCTCCTTTCTTTTATTTTACATTTTCCAATACACCCCACACTCCACCATGAGAAAAGCCCACGTACGTGGAATTAAACCGAGGCAATAAAGACCAGAGTTTATAGATCTCAGTCCGCTTTTCCCCTGCTTATCTCTGCCCGCTGTGCCAGTTTGCGAATGCCTGTACATGCATGTGTGCCTTTCCTGCAGAAGTATTAGATCTATATCCCGCCCGTGTTTGGTACTCTCCGCTCCTCTGTTTATGTTTGTGCGCCCATGCCGAAATCATGTTCCTGTGTGCCTTGACTTTCGGTGCCAGCCGCCATGTGCGCGAGGAAATGTGGAACATGTGTGTGTGTGTGTATGTGTGTGTGTGTGTGTTTGTGTGTGTGTGTGTGTGTTTTGCAGAGTTACAGCGCCTCCCTTGGTTGGTGACTGTGGTGCAGGGCCATAGCGGGAGGATCTATGGATGGACCTTTTACATGACGGTACGCATGCAATCCACTCGAACGTATAATGTACACACCAGAGCAACGGAATCAAATCATCGTATGACACCCCGGCTTCCCAGTATCCCTCAACGTATGGATTTTAGCATGTAGAGACGTGAAAAATATTTAATAATTTTTCCTCCTTCTGTCCCTATCTCCGTTTCATATCAAGTTTATTCACCACAGCATGACAGTTCCACTGGAGGCAGACAGCAAGACCCCCGCCTATTCTGCTCCATCTTTGGCGGACTAAAAGGGAGAAAACTGGCTGTACAGCTCGGTGGTCATTGTATCAATTCCAGGCTCATGCTTTCAGTGTCAGAGACTGCAAGCATTTTTTTCCCCTACGCCCCTCCGCCACTCCCGCAGTTTTACACTCTCCACCGCACCCGCCCGCCTTGTAACACGAGGGCACACCGTCATCTCCCTCATCCGTCACATGCACACGCTCTCGTCGTCCAAATCAGAAAGGGAGAGATGCGGAAATAAGTCAAAATTCCATGCCGAGAGGTAAAATAAGTGGATACTATTCCGAAATATCTCATGATACTAGCGAGAGTTGACACATGCAGGCGACATTAAGACTGTGGGAAATCAAAGTTGAGAGTTGAGAGTTGAGAGAGAGAGAGAGAGTGAGGGACGGAGTCCATTCCATTGCCACAGTGCGTTCTTCTGCATACAAACCCAAAGACACCTTCCCCGGGTTTGAATAGGCGCAGAGACAACATCTCTCCGCGACTTCATTTTGACACTCCGGCTTATTTTGAAGCCCGTTTCGTAATTGGCACTCGGCGGGGGAAATTGAGCATACTCTAAGTTCATTTTCCTCGGCCCCATGTTTCTACCCAATGTCTTCAACTGCTGTGAATAATGTAATTACGGCCGGAAAGTAATGACAGGGCAACAAGCTCCTCTTACTTGATTGGGGGGCTCTTGGCAATGACGACGCGGCTCTCTATCTCCTCGATCTGGACCCTGTACGTCGCATTCTTCCCCCAAAAGTGACAGTCGATATCCTCCTTGACTCGACCCTCCGCCTGAAAGTAGAGAAGAATAGCCTTAAAGAAAAACAAAATACAAATTATGTTTGCCCTCATAATTCCTCGGCTCCACTTGACTGCATGCAATACCTCTTGGAGGATATGTCCATCCAACCTTCAATTGAGCAGGCCGAACCTTGTTCTTTCCCCCACAAAAGGCATAGGGGCATAGAAAGAAGGCCTTTGCTCACACAAAGGGTAGGGGACCATTGGATGTGAGCCAGAGAACTTTAAATATCCTTCCTTCCAGTTCCACCACCTACCAATAATTCCTATATACGAGGAATATGGGCCACATTTCCTTCGTTCCAGAAGCAATAACTTACCAACAGGGGCCGGGCCAATATGCAGGAGGGGTGTGGGGGAGGCGAGTTGGCTGGGAAAACAAGGCTGGATCCCAGTCAGCCCACGTACCGGCCGGGTGAAAAGAAAAAGTGTTTTAAAACGTGTCTGGGTGCATTTAATATTCAGTTTCACAGCCACCTCAACCATTCCCCGGTCGGTCAAGTCAAGCAGTAGCAGAAGAGGTGGAATCTACAGAATGCTCGGCTCGTCCACTCCGGCTGTGTGCTCGGCGTTGCTGGGTATTTGTGTTCAAGTCAACCAGAATGATGTTACGGGTGGGTCTCCCGCATATCCCATTCCCATATTACCCGTATTACGAAAATAGCTTGGACCCAAGGTCAGGGGGCAAATAAAAAATCTACTCAGACTTGAGCGGCGGCAATATTAAATGTTTTACATTCTGCTTCCCTCCCAATTATGTCGTCGGAGTGGATGGAATAATTGTGCAAGTCATGCTCTGCGTCATTCGACCAGGGTATTAAAGCCCTCCAGCCTTCACATCAGCACAGCCCCGACGTCCGTATGAGTGAAAGAAATGAGTGGGAGCGTGGGTTGGGAGCAAGGTTGATCCTGTTCAGTAGTGTGGACGAGCAGGTGCCGAGTGGTGGGAACACATAGAGGAGGTCGAGGTAGAAAGTTGACCAAATTACCTGGAGTCGTTGCAGCGGATCCCGGAGTATCGTGAGGAAGTTCCGTGTGCAAACGTCCAAGTCCGTCCGCGTACAGGCGGACAGCGTGAGGAGGGTGGGTGGGAGCGGGAGTTTGGGCTTGCAGAGGCTCCGAGTGAGTCCAAATGAGACAGAAACGGATGGGTTGTACCGTGTATACGTCTCCAGCCGGTGGGGAACTTCAAAGTCGATAACAGGATACTGGACTCGGATCGTCACATTTGAAATTATTTCCCCACTTGGAAAGTAATCATAGTCATTACTACCGCTTCCCACAACTCCTGACTCATCCAGCTCTCCTCGCCTCTCCGCCCGCTCCACGAGTCGAATGGTGTAATAGCCACCTCGGACGATGAGACCACATTCAAAAGCCACCTGGTTCAAAAAAAGAGGGGGAAGAGAGATATGTGTATGTACGTATCACATATGTACAATATACATGCATATGCACCTTCCTTTTTTTTTTCTCTCTCTCTCTCTCTCTGTTCCTTAAACACGTACACATCACCAACAGCAACGCCACTGCTACCGCAACCACCCACTACTGATAGCCCATCTCAACAACATATGTGACACGATGGACGGGAACTGGAGAAATGTACGAGGGATGTCTAAGTTACACGTCGCGATTCTCCACCCCACCACCATTGCCGCCCTCAAAAGTAATTACGAAAAGTCCAATAATGTAAGCCTATATGCCTTCCTCCTGGGTCCGAGAGGAGCTCGCAGTACTTAGCCCCTACACTGTACATACTCAGTCACACACCGGCTCACGCAACCTTTCACCCTCGTCTGTACGAAACTCATTTCGTTGTACGTCTGATTTATGGATGTATTCAAGGTAACCATTAAAACTCTCCATTCCAATCCCATAATGCCGCAAGTATACCTCCAACAATTTTCCTTCCCTCTTCCCTGTTCCGGAGTAAACTGAAATATAGAAATATATATATATATATATATATATATATATTTATAGAGTAAATTCTCCCTCTTTTCGTATTATCCAGCCAATCCCCCGCTTGTCACAATGTAATCGGACCTACCCGTAGCCTGCCACCTAAAGATAAGAGGCTTACACTAAAGCCAACGTAATGCACTCCCACACTTTGGGCGGGAAATAGTACTGTTTCTACTTACACATATCCGCTGGGACAACGCGGTCCAAGTTGAGCGAGATCCTGCTACTAAAAGAGTCTCACAGCGGCCTCCCTACATGAATCCAAGGAAGAACACACACCTACCCCCCTCCTCTCATGCATACAATCCGGTACAGGTGATTAAAGAGTGAAACTTTGAGGGATCCATGAGATGGGGAGCATTTTCTGACTTTTCCAAAATCCTAACCATCGTCGCCGCACATGACTTTCTTCTTCAGTTTAGACATGGCTCACCACACCATCATCCGCCATCATCACCGTGTGGCGGGGAGACCTTTTTCTGCCTCACTGAGAGTGAGTAGAAGATATGAGAAGTGGGGTGGTAATGACATTGTCGTGGTGGGTTCTTCCAAGCTATTACAATGTAAATGAATGGACATATTGTGACGACCCAGAAGATGACGACGACGACGACGACGACAACGACCTCAAAGGCTATTGGAACAAAGGAAAATGAGAGAGTGTGACTCGAGCTGGAGCTAGATTATTACTGTATAGTTTCCGATGTCATCATGGCTGAAATTCGTTAGAGGAGACAGGCCTAAGACAGTGAGGAAATATGAAAGATAAAGGCGACACCCGCTGCTAGCTCTAACCTAGTTCACAGTGGATGGTTTAATGCGATAATAGGAGGAAATGGATTCCTCAGAACCTCTCACACCCTCTCTAACTTCTACATGGTATTCTCCTCATGTGGATTTTAATAATGTGCTACAAAAGAGGTCGGGGAAATGTTCCACAGGGGTGTCGACCGGATGATAAAAAAATTCTCATACTTAATGAAGACGGGAGGGGAAGAAATCGAAAATGAAATTAAATGAGAGGCAGAGCACACATACGTACATGGATATATACATATACAAATATATACATGTACATATATAATTAAATATACGTAGACATGCATATACACGGGCTAGTTGGAACATCAAGGCTCGTAAGTGTTTGGGATTGCATGATTATGTATGAATGCGACAGGCGAATGATAATGGGATGCGACAGGGTCTCTCACAATACGCTACGCATAAGCGAGCATATAGACCCGAGCACAGATAATCATATAGAGGCAGACGCGTACACTCACGGACACCCGAACATATCCACGCTCTCACATGCTCACAGACACATCCTAACTGAGCGGAATGCATGTCAAGTGAAAGCGGGACAAGGGGATACATTCAGTGAGTACAAATTCCTATGGTGAGCATGGGGAGACCCGGAGCGGTAGTGTAACTGAAAGATTTTATCCATCCTC
Organism: Pseudobourletiella spinata; assembly: GCA_009870155.1. NCBI lineage: Eukaryota > Metazoa > Arthropoda > Collembola > Symphypleona > Bourletiellidae > Pseudobourletiella > Pseudobourletiella spinata. The sequence continues at coordinate 8,733 of WJFA01002086.1, forward strand.
CTTCTCCTTTTGCAAAGTCAAAAGTTTCGTCACACAACTAAACTTGTTCTCTCCTCCTTGACTCGTGCATCTCTTCCCCGCATTTCTCTCCGGCCTGCCCTAGACGCCTCCGTACATCCTCCGTCGTAAGAGTGGTATTGTGCGGGGGAGCAGGAGGAGAAAGATGCTGATTATGAAGGGGAAGATGAGGAATAAGGTCCAAGGTAACATCTCTCGTGTGTCTCTCCCTTCTGAAAATTGATTTAATTTACTCTGATGTGCCGCAGGAGGAGTGGGAACAAGCCACATACTTGCTTTCCATTCTTGTCCTCCCTCAGTTCCTACGCCACACTTTCCCAGTTTCCACCAGCAGTGGATATGTAGGGCAGGGCACCCGATCGGGTGTTTTACAGTTGTGGGAACTTTGCTCGGCGAAGAAAAAATATTGAAAATAGCTTTTGCCATGGACTTCCCTGGCAAATCTCCCTCTGCCTACAGTATCTTACTCTCCACACACCGAGCCACACAAACACACACACACACACACGCACATGGAAGGAGAGACGAGACAAGATTTTAATCTCCCTAAGTCATCTCCTTGGCACTTATCCAAGAGGAAATTGGGTGGTAACCTGTTGTTACACCCTTGTTTTCTTACCCTCCCCCTTCATCCCGCTCCCACGGCCCTGTTCTCCTCAAAGATAACATGCTGCTCCATTACTACTCGCTCCCATTTCAGATTCCAATAAGCAAACTTTCTCCAGGGAGAGAAGCGGGTTGGGTTTTGAGACTGCGTATAATTTCTCGCAGCTCCTGTGTGTCTCGGCGTAAGATGGTAATGGCATGCTCACGATATGTGAGTCCGATGGGCTATTGGTGGTTGCCAGAGAAGCGGAAGGAGTTGGTGTGTTAGCAATGGGGCACGTAGCTATTCTGATGAAAATCATGCGGAAATCCCCTGGATAATACTGCTCATGCCGTTGCTCGACTTGAGTGGTTGGTGTCATGGCGGGGATTAAATATATACTATTATTATTCGGTCTATGTGAGCGTAAACGTACGGATATGTATGGCCACGGCCAGGCGTGGGACTGGTTACCTCTGCGGACGTCCACGCTCGTCATGTATGTACACGTATCATCCGTACAATGTATGGGTGCGTGTGGTTTTGGATTTTCCCGCGTGTGCATCTGCATTTGTGTTTGAGTATGGGAGGTCGTGCATATGAGTTGAGGTATTGGAGTTCGTGCTCGTTTGTTTGGGAGTGTGTGTGTGTGTGTGTGTGTGCGGGTATGTGTATGTTTACTCATGCGTATGTTTGTGTACATGTAATCTCTGGGTCTGAGTCTGTGTGTGTGTGTGTGTGTGTGTGTGTGTGTTTATGCGTGCGCCCATGTGCTAGTGAAGAAAAATGTATACGGGAGATCAGAGCATTACGTGAGGAAAGAGAATGTCCATGGGGCAGAAAATAAGACTTGAAGAATAAGTTTCCCATCTTTTTTACCTCTTGCCAGGCGTAAGAAATGACTGAAGAAAGGAGTTCTTGGGACGCGACGATTTTTTCCGATCCATCCTCTAGAAGCCAGAAGAGCTGAAAGGACGGAGACAGTAAGGATGTAAATGGTCTGGTGCTTAGATTGTAGGCGAGCGGTGAGAGCCGGTAGCGAATAGTTAAGTTATTTCCGCCTAAAGCCACGAAATTTGTCGGTGGGACAAGTTCGACGACGACTGCTGGAATACCACTGGCCGTATCTGGCACCAGCGGACTCCCCAAATCCATGGAACCGGGTTGAACTGGAACAAGATAAATACAGAAAAGCGGGCAAAGTAAGTACCTTTGATCATTTGTCACCACACACACATAACACACACACACACACATGCCTCCAAACAAACAGCCACATCTGCACTGTACGCATCCTCCAACTGAAATGGTCTAGTATAAGTGTGAAACGATAGATGCGCCGAATTATAACCATCATCCACACTTCCATACATTCATTTTAAGATAGAACACTAAACCGCGTGGCACGCACCCTAAGAAACACAGAACCTCTGTAGTGTTGTCACCAGACCAGGACACAGAAGGCGATGAAAAACTGGAATGCCATAAGAGTCCAGGGCTACCACAAAATACATATATGTGTGGGGATGAGTNGAGTGTGGTTATCAATATTATTACTCGTCGCTGGCATATGATGGCTAAGCTGTTCTTAATGGGCGCAAAGGGTTGGACAAAACACAGGCCGGCCCGGATCCCATCCCTTTTCACTTTCAAATTTAACCACTATTATGCCTTGACTTATATGACTACACACATGCATGCTACACACCACATAGCTCCGTGTAGGCCATGCCATCGGAAGTAGCTCAATATTATTAATGCTCCATGCCAAGGGGTACCATAGAGTCCAACGTCCCATCGACAGCCTGGCCATTTCCTAACCTGCACCAGTAAGCTCTGGCCCATTTTTATTCACTTCAACTGACTCCCACAGCCATCGATCCTTTTACGGATCCTAACTCCGACAGGCATACATACTGATATTCACTCCCTAACAAAAAAAAAAGTCCGGCCTATTTCTAATGGCGACGACGACTACAATGCCATGGTTGAATTCCAGATTTACCCAACCAGAGGCAAGTTATTCACGCCTTCGTCACCTCGAGGGTGGAACACTTATGATTTCGTCCCTGCATCATGATAGCCGTGTGGAATAGGGACGGAAAGCGTATTGTGCAACATACACACACCTCTTCTCCGACCAAGCGCACATGGATTTTCCTCTCACATGTGAAGGCAACGCTGAGGAAGTGTGCCTCAAACATCTCATTTCCCTACCCATATGCAGACGTGCGCACATACACACACTTATATTCCCAGCCCAACGACATATAATTGTGTGTGCAGAGAAGTGAGGAAGAGAGCTGACCGCTAGTCCAACGGACTTGTTTTACCCTCTGGGTGGATCCTCCGCCGCCAAAACCTGACAGGGAGAAATGTCTACTCAGTCCGCTTATCCTCCATGGGGTATTATTACTTCCCCCAGGTCCAGAGTTACTGTGAGAAAGCAAGCACTCTCGTATGCATGCGTCGCACTGGACTTTGAAATTGAATAACTCGGCCTACTACTAAAAGGGGACGGTGAGCCTTGAGAGGCTTGTCAGACTCGGGGCCAACTACTCCCCCGTACCGCCTGAATTCCTTTTTATGACCACTTCTCCCGCCCGGCGTGTGGCATTCGCTCTCGGATATCTACTCTGGACAGATGAAGTGAAGACCGACTGTCTCGACTCCATGTACTCCCATAAGGACACGCTACACGTCCCTATGGAACACAGCGACCGACAGCGTCCCCAGACTTTCCATTCGTCTCATTTTCCATGAGTGTAGCTGGCTCGTCCTGGACCTCCCCTCTGTTGTCTTTGACAGATGAGGGGAAGAGACGAGAGGGAGGAAGCAAGGTAATTCGCCCTAAGCTTCACTCATGTGGAAAAAAGCTATAAACCGCTGTTCAGGATGGCCAGGAGTCAGCCTTTCCTTATAGTCACAAGTTTGAAACGTCAGCGGAAAATACAATCAGGTGTCCTTGCCGAACAGCCCATTTCATACTCTTTTAGGGTAGAGTGCTGGAGCAGGTATGCTTTACCCCGGCTGACTATAGCTATGTATGTATATACCATGTTTCTCTTTTATGTCCTCATAAACGCATGTGTAAACCTATAGGCTGGGATGAAATGAACCTGATACAATTCTCCGCACGTCACCAATCCCATGCACATCATTCTACATCATCAAACTAACTCAACGTCAATGCCTTTTTTTTGAAAATCTAGGCAGAGGATAAATGTGAGCATGATAGTGCTTTTGAAATTCAAAAAAAAAAAAGCAGTGTTGAAGACGGGGTTAAGGGATGGAAAGGTGCGGAAGAAACTGTAGCTATGGGGAGATGCCAAGGACTTTTCCCACATGGTCATCTCTCAGATTGCCTCACAGTTCACCACGGTAGCCCATTTCTATCATCATCAGGTGCTCAGGGGATAGCAGCTCCTCGTTCGGCGAATCCGACGGTCGAGCTCCTCCCCGTAATGTATGCTACGTTTCAAAAGTAAAGCTCCCCGGCTCCTCCATGCGGAGAGGATCAACACGTGGGAAGAAGTCCTCCAGGACTCAGCAGGTATCCATAGAGTTTTGCCAACTTGGAGGGGATCCAGGAAGCGTGAAGCATGAGTGCGAGGACTTTGTAAGGAAATGTATCTACAAAGACCTGTTTGCGTAACTCCAAGCATAATAATTGACAAAGTTATTTCAAATTATTCGCCATGGCGACGCGTTCAGAAACAGAGGCGCGCCCGCAGTCTCGCCTATATAACTCAAGTCAAAAACCTTTCCACTAGTTGAACTCCCGGGTGTGCAGGGGAAAGAGGCGGTAAGAGTTCTATTGAAGAGATTTATCCCTCTGGGCTGGAGAATGTAGCAAGAGCAACTATATGTACGGTGTAGGCTGCGGTCTCCAGCCAGAACAATGGGGTGGCCGACTCTTGAAAAAGAACAAGTAGTGGGAAGAGAGCGAAAGCTTTTGAATTCGTCCCAGCCAAGTCGAGATTGATGACAGTACGTTTGAGTGGTTTGTATATTACAGAGCAGTGAGAGTCAGAGTAGTGCTACCACTTGAGTGCGGAAGTGTGCGAGCATAGTAATTCAAACGAATCATACGCACATATATATACATATATATTTATATATATATGTATATATATACATGTATATACAACACACCACCACGATGATCATTGTATACTGATACTCTAATGAAACAAAGAACTGAGAACTTGACGCAGCAACGTCCCTTGCATACTCAAGTGAGAATTGAATTAGAAATAAAATTCCTCTCCGCCCAAGACTCTCCCTATGCGAAGTAGCAGCGGGGAGACCGCATGGATGGTGATATGGGAAAGTTACACTGTCCCACCATACGAAAATTTCGCAACCCGACACCTTGGACATTTAACATGTCCAAGCCCGCCACAGCAGCCTCTTCTGAAGAACTGCATGCATGGATGGAAACAAGATGGAGATGTAGAGTGGTCCAGCACCGCCCGAACTATTCCCCGAACTACATTTCCGTTAGTTAAACAGCTTTTATAGTGACTAGGAAATAACTTGGGTTTCCGGGAGACACTATACTTCTTTGTGTGTGTCCTCATGTTTGTACATATGTCTGCACATTGCGTCTATTATCATCACGGCACCTTGGTCCCATCTTCCTCCTCTCCAGCACGACCCTCCTCCTTCAGTCTCACATTCTCCACTCGTTAAGTAATTGTCTATACCTGAGAGTCACACAGTAGAATTTAGTGAATGAGAGCCGTTTGGGGAGTGCGAATGAGAAAGTTAAAGAAGGAGTAAGTAAGAATGTGTGAGCTCGCAGCTACGTAAGGATGTACTTGGAGGGGATGGGACCAAGACTACTATATTTCCTGCCCTCATGTAAATTCCAAATTCGGAGCACACACACACCTAGGCACTTTAATCTTCTTCTCCAGCTTTGTCTAATTAGCCATGAAAAGTAACTTCATGCTCCATGGGCCCTTTCTAGGGGTCTCCTGGATCCAACGAGTCTTCCTTATAGGCGACATATAGCATACACGATCCCATGTGCCTGCCTCGGCTTCCAGCCCTATATAGTCGTGTGTGTGTGTGTGTGTGTGTGTGTGTGTGTGTATTCGCATGTACTGAGGTGGGAATGTGTAGCTACAGAGGGGGCTCCATGGGCGCCTTTCCCCTCCATACGGTGATCAGTGGGTGAGGATCGATATTGGGAAATTCTATCATAATTTACCGCCTCTCTTTGTTCTTCAGTCCATTTCCCTAAGTTTATTATGTATTCGGCGTCTATATTTACCAGAATTAAGGAGAGAGCAGGGCCCGTACTTTGCAAATAAATTGCTTCATTCCGCTCCGCTATCCAGTTGAATTACAAATCTCCGCCACACACCAACTTCAATGCAATAAGTAAAGGCGCGAATGTTCCTTGGTATGTATGTGTCTCGGCGTAAGCCCTGGCTCCAGTACGTAGCACCAAACTCCCTCCGAATGTGTCGCGCAAGACAAACATGGGGAAGCGGCTTATTTATCCCACCAACTTATTAGTAGAGACAGGATGAGCATTTCGAGAGACGTATAGCTCCTTACAACTCTGCTCTGCTCTCCAAAAACCAACGACAGCACACGCACGCACAAAGAGAAAGTACCTGGGCTACAAAGGAAACCGGCCAACTTCTCCCGCCATTCGAAGAACGCAGGGTGGGAGGCATGGAATGGACGGGAAGGAAACTGTTCAGAAATAGCACCATTGCTGACCACTGCCCTGCCTGGGCATGTTTACCCACTTGATATGAACTGAGAGTGGCGGAGGAGGGAAGAAGCGAGACGTACTAGAAGTAATTGTAAAGCACAGGGAAAGGAGAGGTGGAGGAGAGAAGGGAAATAAATTGAAAAGTTAGATATACTCACCTATGAGTGCAACGATGAGGATGAAGCTGAGGGTCTGCATAGTGGCTCTGCTGCTGCTTTTGCTTCTCCTCAGATCTCCACAGATTGTCTTAAGCCTCTATCAGTGGCACATTTCTTCTTCACATCCTCACCTCAACATCCAGCCGTAGCATCTTCCTCATAGCTTGGCCGACTCTTGATATTTATTTGTTTCCCCGTCTTCAGACACTCGCATCCGACTGGGCTACAATCCTCCTCAAGCTCACCGTACGGAGGAGCGGTTTGTCTTGCCCACAATAAAATCAACGTCTTCCCAACACACTATACACTAAAGCCTGCGTCATTCCCTGAAGTGCACAAGAAAGTCCGGGAGATCAGAGAACGACAAACATCCGCGCGCACAAACACACAACACAACACACAATCACATACACGGGAAAATCTACTGAAAAAAACCACGAAAAACCTTTCTGGTCCTTTAGTTATTACGACTTTATATATCGCTTGAGGGAGTAGAGTGAAGGGAGATATTACAATGTCCCGTTTTCACCGTCCATTTTATCCTCTAAGAACCGCCGTTGTTGGAAGAGGTCCAGTGCGGTGACCAACGCTTTCCCACTGGTCGTCCACGCCTCTTCAGAATCTCGTATACTAAATCCGTCATCGCTACAAAGGCAGAGTAAAAAAAGAGAGGGAGAGGGAAAGAGAAAGACTGTGTGGTAAGCCGCGGGTTCCGTCCAAGTCGTCCTTTCCTCTTCTGCCCACTTGTTCCTCTGTTCTTCCTCTCTCTCTCTCTATCACGCACACAGCTCGGAGAGATGGCCCAGTGCGGTCGTAATGGGGAGTCGGGCGTACTGCCGGCCGGAAGGATCTGTGGGGAAGAGGAGAAATAACGATAAAAATTCGGATGAGAACACAGAGGGCTCATAAAGATGGCTATTGTGTGACTTAAATATTTTATTTCCCAACCCTTTGTGAGTACAAAAAGCTATCAGGATCAATCATTCCACTGCGTACACACACGAGCCATTCCCCACTGCTTGGATTTTAAAGTACACGCGCAAAAACATTAGGGGGAAAATGAGTGTCTGTCCGAAAAATTTCCCCAGCGTTTTTTTCATGCTTAGCAGCCCAAATCAAATTATGTGAAAAAAAAAATATTTTCCCACTGTATGACTCCTTGCATTGCATTGCAGTGGAATATATGGGTGTGGATTTGTGTCCTACCTACGCCGAAAGGAGGTAACGGGATAGGGTGGACGGAAAATTTGGCTGGTTTTCCACTCCACGCGCCGCTCACCCCGCTCTCACTGCGACGGGGAACGAACTGGTGTGGCGGAGGAGGTGGAATATGAAATGATTTCATGGCTCCAAATTTCCACGAATGGCCCCCCCACCCTCGTCTTCTGAGGAAAGTGGCAGAAGTGCCTAGTCAATGCTCTCTTCCTTATAACTTGCTTGAAAGTAAGCGGCGGCTGCTGGGGTGGGTCTGTGTAGTAGATCGTGTAAAAAGTGTAAGGGAATATTTCCCTGCTTCTCTACGACCCGTGGGTGTGTACATTGTGAAGCTTGTGTACAAGGATTTTGAGAGGATTGAGCGGAAGGAGAAGGGGGGAAAGTTACATTGCATAAAAGTTAGTTCAAATTTGTCCTTCCCCCATTACACCCGCATGTATATATGTGAGGGTATATTGGGGAACTGTTTGGGCCAGGGCTGAGGAGTGCATGGGGAAATTTCCCACGAGGGGCTATTGTTTTATATGGTGCAAACGCTGCGATATTCAGCACAGAAATCGGTCTCAGGGGCTGCGGGAAAAAGTTATCCCCCCCCAGCCCCTTCGTCGCGTGCAACTTGAGACGTAGACACACACAAGGACACACGGTATGCCACACACCACCATCACTACCAAAGCCCAGCTCCTACATTCCCTCCCTCACCAATCCAATGTAAAATCATGCTGAAGAGTATACATAGTGCTCAACCTTCAACCGACCAACGTGCTCACGCCCCCCATCCCAACAGTACTAGTATAGCAATTTGACAATAGGAAAGTTGGCGGTGACTTGCCGCCAGCTTAGCGCAGAGAGAGAGAGAGAGAGAGAGAGACAGCATTGAGTTGGGCGTCGTAATGGTCACTCACTGATCACTCCGTGCTCCATGGCTTCTGTATAGCCTCCAACCATTGTGATGCGGGATACGGTTTAACAAAGAGCCCGTGGAAAGTGACGGAAATAAGCCAAGGAGAAGTGTGTTGGTTCTCCTCAGATTTGCGGCGGAAAAACCGCATGAGAGTAGGAGCTCGGGATATCCTCCGTATATATATGTATATACATATATATATATATATATATATATATATATATATATATATATATATATA
>WJFA01002087.1:0-17587 GCA_009870155.1 Pseudobourletiella spinata
GACGAGGAAGAGTATCATGTTCTGTAAACAAAATTTACTAATGCAACCTTGTTTGAACAACCCTGTATCTCCTGTTTACTCTTTAATGGATGAAATTAGTCTTGATATTCACATCATGCCAGCCTGAAGTAAACACATGGAATATGTGAGGAGGAGAGAATTTTAACATGTTGAAACCTACTTGGGAATATTCCATCTTCTTCTGTGTCAACATAATGACACATGATCGGACGCCGCATTTTCGTCCGGGGTAGAGTGTCAACGTCAGCTCAAACCTGAGTTTCATAAACAACAAGCTTCCTCCGTGAAACGAGCCGCCCGCAATACACACTGATGAAGTTTGGAAATCCATCCATATGAGTGAGTACATGTCCGGAGGTAAAGAGTACGTTCATAGTGAAGCCACAATGCTGCCTCAGTTCGTCAATCATGGGTCACACAACGTGCTCTTTAATCATAGTTAATGGCCTCGTATAGCACCCCAGTAATATTGGAGCTTTTTTTTATGTGTATACCACATTTGAGCCATTGATACAAGAGTTGTGTTACAACTAGAGATGTAACGTGAATGTCAAACGGTTTCCTTTTCCGTTTCACGGAACTTCTAGATCGGAAAGCACACACCTTAAGGAAGGTGTATCTATATTTTAAGGTCCCTTATTGACGTTCGCCAATAGGTTTAATAGGTACTCCTTCGACTTGCAATAATTTTCGGTTTCCTTTCTCTTTTATGGTAGAACCCGCCCACACTCGTTTCGACACGGAAAATGCGTGGTCAAATGGGAATGAATGGTTGAAAGGAAATAAACCTCAAGGTGTTGACCGTGAGGAGACATTTTGAAACGATGGTCAATCTGCAGCACAATGACTGCCATACGGGACTGACTGGGAGACTGGGAACTGGGACCTGGGACCCGTACCCAAACAAATGTAAAAAAACTGAGGCTATCGCGAAACTTCATGTTGCTCTTCAGACGACCTCTATAGGAGCATACTGTAATTATTGCTGATACAGGATAATCTCCTTATAAGTGTTCTTGGTAACACGGTAATCTGGTTAAGTTGGTAAAAATGTTCTCTCCAGATCTTTTACTAATGTATCTTACAGAACTTTATGACAGCGAAATTTTAAATTGCCTCTGGCGGCCGTTAAAAGGAGATTTTCCTGTAAATGGTGCTGCGGAAGCAATATTACTTGCTCCTCTCATGGTGGGCAATAAGTATTGAGGAAGGGGAAGGATGAAACCGTAAGTGGGGCTCTCGTCAAAAAACCACTGCTTTGATCTGGGATTTAGGGCCTCACAAAAAGCAATAAAAATGGCGTGAGGTTGTAACGTCTGTCATTTTAAAGGCACTATTACACATACCCTTATGGCGTCGTCGTCTGATGTATGAGTTATAGGAAGAAAATTTCCCCATGTGCAGTCATGTACATACAACTGCTATGTGATGCGGCCTACACTCGCAGGCTCGCACAACTAGCGTAACTTAGGAACCAGCGAACCTATCTAAAAGTGAGCACCGTACCAATTAAAATCCAGAAGCTTCAGCTTTCGATTGCTGAGGTTGAAGCGTTCCGGTGCAGAGTAAAAAAAAATGTAGCCTGACGTTTTGGGACACCCTGTATTGTAATTACTACGGCTATTGTTTATTATTTAAGGCATGTTACACATTTATTGTGGGCATGACCAGTTCCCATTAAATTGAATTGCATTGTTTATTAATGGTACGTGCAGGAGCGTTTATTGAGAGTACATAGCACATTCTCGGACCATGGTATCCAAAGTTTGTGTGAAATCAAATTAATTCGGAATAGGTCACAGGAAGAAGGTGATGCTTTTTCTTCTAACAGCCTTTTCATTTGACCAAGTATAATATTTACCCTTGAGCGGCAAAAATTTTGCTTTCCATGGGCAACACTCTAACTGGTTACAAACAGGTTATAGCCTCAACAAAATAGCCACCGATTACCGATTACCTCCTTAACCAAAGAGGATATAGAAACTTATCTCTGTCTCCCTTGCGCCTGAACCATCATTCCCTCTTTATGTCCAACAACTGACTTGAACCCGGGGTGGGTAAGGGATACGGTGTTACCGCTCATAATACTGTGTTCGGTGGCAGACAGGAATGGAGGAGGGAAGCAACGGGATACAGAAACCTCGACAAGCTCAAAATTGTGCGCTAGTGCTTTTCTCATATGTCATGTGTAGTGTATTTTCTGTGAAAATAAGGCTGTGAACTTTCTGTATGACTTTATAGGTTAAGAGATAACATGATAAGTGCTCCGAGAGGGTGAAAGGGATCCCTAGTTTTCTCATACCTAAGGATTCAGTTGAGGGAAAAAATGTACTGAAACTTGTAACAGGCCAGGGTAACTGGCTGATTCCTGGTTCCTTCATGCATCATTTTAGTGAAGATGTGATGTCGCATGCGTGAGTATGTCGTCAGCAATCATTTAAACAAAATATAATTTCTCTGGTGTGATTCAATTAGGCTATGTTAGCCCTGAACGACACCCACACGAATTTCTACGCCAGGACTTTCGAAAATTTCAAAGTTCTGTTGCAATTACCGAGCAACAAGTGATATGAGTAGTGAGCTCTTAGCTGTTAGCCTCAACGAGGAAGGAGCCCTCAAAAGTTAGCATGAAGAATATAATTAGAAAATTTTCAATTAAAAATGTGCTGGATTTGCTACAAATGGCAAAAAAGTATCGCAATTGACCCCATGCTCCTGCTCCGGCAATGATGGAATTTTTTTGTTTGTAATTCTTTAACGCTAAGTTTTATAGTATAATTTCTAGCTTAGAGACGAACAGCTCGCGCATGGTTCCCATGTAATCCTCCAGAATACTTCGGCATTTTTGACCGGGATGGAAATTTGCTTGGGCCAGCAAAGCTGTAGTCTCATGCTCAATCCTTTTCAAGTTGGCAATGTCAAATGCGTCTCAGTGGTACAAGACGATTTCTAATATTGCATCAACCCTCATAACCCCTCCCGCTCCTTAAGATTTTCTTTAAATTGAAATAAAGGCATGGTTTCTGAATTTAAATAAAAATCCACCCTTCTGATTCCCTTCAAGTCCGGACTGGTTCCACAGAACAGTGGAGTTTGGCTATAACAGTTCCTCAAGGGACCGTCAAAATAAAAAAACCACTTATAAGAGTGCCCTTATGCATTGTGGGTATAGAAGACGGGACTGTGTAAAACCCACCACTATAAAGAAAATCCATTATAAGCCAAACCGTTATAGCCCAACTCCACTGTACCTTGGCAACAGTCAGCAACTGGCTGAAAAATATCCGAAAAACACATCTGTATCTATATTCACCTAACCAGGGTCATCAGGAGTTCTGCACATGCACACTAACTAAAAGAGGTTAGTGCCAAACATCTTAATTATACATTTAATCAGGCAGAGTTATAAAAGAATGGTCGCAGTGGGGATATATGATACAAGTAAGGATTGATGGTGACGGCCCGTTAGGTTATAGCCCCGCCGCTGTGATATCAATAAAAATTCTTGCACAGCGGAAAACTATGCGCCTCACCTGCAATCGGTGAATGAAATAATTTCCTCCTACACATGTAATCCGAAAATGTTATTACCCTGTATAATATGTATTATAATGCAATCAAACCAAACTTGTTTTAAATAGTTCATTCAATCGAGCAGGCGTACGCAAAGCTCATCCCATAATAATGAAGTATGGCAAAGTTGACATGCAAAGTCCCTCCTTGGAGAGAATCAGGTGTTATAGCCACCAATTGCGGTTTTAACTATTGGCTGGAACTTCGTTTACTTCATAATTGAAGTAAGGGCGTTTAGTTTTCTCCACCATTAAATCGAGAAATTGCTTTGGTCTGCAATTGAGAATCATTATTGCAATATTTCCACGCATATTACCTTCTTTGGGAAGTAAGAATCAAAGACGCTGTTTCTTTGTTGGTTGTTCGGGGTAAGGTAAGGGGGATTCTAAAACATATTTCACCAGCTGTACATATTGCACTGCGTCAATTTTCACCGAAAGACAACCTCACCAAAACATATTTCTCCAACTTTTAATCCAACACAGGACAATCACACCAAAACCTATTCACCAAAGCAAGCCTCACCAACCCAAATTTCACCAACACTTGCCTAATATTAGTGGTTATGTTGTCTCCTTAAAGTAATGCAGTCCAGCATAGGTATATATGCCCATTAATATTCATTCATAAATTCAAACCCCATAGAAACGTAAACAATCAAATCATAGTGGCTAGCCAATAGCACATATTCCTTTAATCCTTTTTATCATTCCAGCGGTCCTGCCTCCTCTGGTGTTTTTCCCAATGAATTCATTTTATAAAATCCTTCGCATACCCCTTGGGTTGGCATTGCCACTACTAGTGGAAAGTTTTCACTGGAAACACACGGGAGGTACACAAATGGTGACACTATGAGTAACTTCAAGAGGTTTCGACCCGAGTGAAATAACTAATTTCAAATTTTAAAAACTGTGGCGAAAAGATTCCTCTCCGTCAGTACTTTTGGAAAATACCGTTCGCTACCACAAGGTGACCATGGGTACCAGAGATATGGAGTAAAATAGGGAATTTTTTCTCGGGTTATTTCCCACTGATTTTCAAAAACGTTTTTGTTTTAAAGATGATTTTAGTTCATAAAAAGAGTGTTTTAGTTAAATGTTCTGCTCGAAGCGATATAAAGTTTTGAAGTCGTCATATCTGGGTCATTATTTTGAATTTTACGAAAGTATTGATTTCCCTCCTAGAAGGTTTAATTGACTTTAAATTTGAAACCAAGCCAATGAAAATCGGTTGAGCAGTCAAGAAGCAATTTAAAAACTAATAATAAGTCTGCCAATTCGGTTTCTTCAGTGGTATACTGTTATAATTTCGAGTTTAAAGGCTAAAGAACTGAAAACGGGGTTTAGTTTCATCTTGGAATACCACGCTACCGTTTAAAAACTAGTCATTTTATGGTTTCGCCGTGATTTTGGAAAAAGTTTAATTCTTGGAAAATATCAAAGATTTTCAAGAAATTTTCTATTTTCATTACTTTCAAATAGTAGTTTCAGGAATGAAAATTTTCAAAGCTAGCGCATTTTCTTGATTGTTCTCAAGCAAGAATGACAAAAAATATGAAAACTGAAAATATTTTGAAAATGAACTTCGGAGGATTTGGAAAGAAGTACTTAAAAGTTTTTTACATGCTTGCAAATGCCTTTAAATATTAAAGAACATTATACTTATATGTAAGTACTTTAAAAATGCTGTAAAAGGTTTTTAAAGAAGGCTGTTTTGTAAAAAAATTAAAAACATTCAGTTTTGAACTTAAAAGCATTTTTGTAGGCAAGTTTAAAGCATTTTCGCGTACACCTTAATGATAATATATGCCGGGAAATATTAAATACACAATTTTTTAAAGCATTCAAAAAAATCGATTTTTTAAAAATTTGAATACTTAAAAAGTTTATAACTTTTCAGAAATTGTGATTTTTGTGTTTTTATTTGTGAAATACCGAATGGCTTTAGTGTTAGTACATTGTTGGGATGGATCGTGATGTGGAGTGGTGAAATGTGCTTTGGTGAAATTTCGTTTTCATGTGATTTTCCCATGGTGAAAGGCCTGGCAATACAACTGGTGAAATGTGTTTTGGATGAGTTGGTAACCCAAATAAAGGTAATAGGCACTTGGATGATTAACAGAATCTATATGTATTTCATACTTTGAAAATTTCACCACGTTGCTAGCCGATAAGCAAAATCCCAAATTTTCATCAGGTACAGTACTAATTACACGTGTGAATGGTTGCTTGCTCAAAACAGGACATTCCTTGTGGGATTTAACATACAACTTTTTAGTATGTACGTACTCCCCCCTTTGCATCGATTGACCTCAAACTTTGTGATCCTCCAGAAGAAGGGTCAATTCTGATTTTTCGCACCTACCGCTTTGTGGGAGGTCAACTTAAGGCATAAAGGTCTTTGCTGCGTAGGGTGTGGGCGCTGTGTGCCGCGGACAGTGTACCCTTGTAAATAACGAAGAAGTAAAATACGATTTAAAGTTATCCTGTTTCACTGTTACGTTACGATCAAGAGTGTAACCAACTCAACGCAGTGCAGAGGGAGGAACAAGTTGGGAGTCGTCATCCATCTTGTACATAGGTAAATGCTGAGTGAATCACCCCAAAGGCCGGGGCTTCAGTTGGACATCCTCGAAGTAGTTTAAGCCTGCAAGACCTTTATTTATAACACGTTCCAAATATACAGTGGCGCTGTTTTAGTCTCAACGTAACAAAATGATCCAACATCATTACTCGATGTACCTTCGCACCCTGTGATAGATTCTTATGAAATGAACAAAAAAATCCCGGCCATCTCCCAATTATTTCTTCGCCGCAGCCTTGAACCATTTCAAATGCGGCAATTGCAAACAGAACAAAGTTCTTTTAGTGATGTAGATAAATCTACATTCAGTTTCAGTATCACGATCCCTATATCCGATTAATTCTATGATATCATAGAATGTACTGCACATCTTTTACAAAGGGCAGAGGTTATTGTAGCCAACAACCCACTTTTATAACTTTGGTGTGGACGCACACAGTCCCGTCCCAACCCCAACAATGACAGTAGAGGAAAAACGTTCCTATACGGCTGTCCTAAATGGGTCCACGGAATATTCCTTAGTTCCCACGCACTCCGTATCAGGTTTACATAAAGCTAACCATTGACCAATTCGTTGGTTTGAACTGAAGGGGATGAAATGACTGGCGCCGTCTCGGAATTGCAGCAAGTTCGGAGAACAGGTTTGGTAATAGGACCGTACATTCATATCGTTGTGGGAGGCACGGGACTCCGCGTCAATAATAAAACAACCTAATTCATGACATGACAAGCTGAGATTTCTTTTTCACATTACGAAACTGACACTGATGAGTTCAGGATTGGTTAGGACATCTGGACAAAAAATTAAGCTCAATTAAGTCTTAAATGAAGTATATTATGTTTATTTGGTGACAAAAGTGGCACAAAATACCTCCAATGTCAACCCATTATTGTGAGGTGACAAGATCAAAGCTGTTTTAGCAAATATCACGAGCATGTTGCTCTGGGGATAATTGCTAATACAAATCTGATGATGATTGGTCGGAAAATCTGGGAAATAGGTGATTCCATTAAGTATTAAATGAAATATATATTAAATTATATGTCAAACATTATAATGTCAATCCCTTGTCTGACCTTGTTTTGCCGTGACAAGATCATAATTACTTCACATCCATTGTCACGAGCATGTTCCTCACCTTATGTCATCTAGCCTGGGGTGTATATATAAAACTGGCGCTATCACCATTCTCAGTGGAATGCGGGAAAGTCGAATTGAGTTTGTTTGGAATTTATCTCTCCCCACTTTGGCATTGGAGGAAGCGCTGCATAGGAAGGGACGGAGGAGAGTTCGCAGCTTTCATCTCGCTTCGTGTATTATTGTAGGAAGCGTAACATGGAAACAGGGGAGCATGTATTAAAGTGTAGGAGGATTCGTTAAGGACTTTGAGGGACTAGAACGATTTCCATTAGTGTAAAGTTTTGGGAAAGCTTTAATCAAGATTCTCCGGAAGCTCCACTGCGCCCACTCATAATGCACTTGAAGTTACCGTTGAAGGCTTAAGGAAATAGGAAGGGACATATTTTCCTCGTGCAAGAGTAAGTGAAAACTGTCAATTTGTCCTCGGGAGAACTGTCAGGTTTTCTTCCGGAAAGACTCGCCAACTTTTAGTTAGACTGTTGTGGCGTTCGAAACGGTTTACTTATATTCCAGGAATATTTCCAGTAATAGGCAGTGTGCTGCTGTCCTATTATATCCCACATGTCAAGCTATCGGAATGATAATTGTGTGTCTGTGCGCCAATATATTGGCTTTGCAAAAGGCTGCACGGTTTGGAAGACCTTAGGTCTTTGAATAAATTCAGAATTAATTACAAATTAAGTTAATATTAACATTTTCTTTTGTTTTCAGTGGCCTTATATCAACCGGGCACTCCCCGGAAAGTAGAAAAACCGGATGGAGGGCAACGTCTGACGAGGGAAGCCATGAAGAGGTACTTAAGAGAGAGGAAAGACTCATCTTTGGACTGTACGCTAATTATTCTGCACGCCAAAGTCGCTCAAAAGTCCTACGGGAATGAGAAGCGTTTTTTCTGCCCACCGCCGTGCATTTACTTAGTCGGTGATGGATGGGAGCGGAAGCGGGAAGAGCTTCTCGAGAGTGGCGAGACTGAGCAAGCGGCACAACTGTGCGCCTTCATTGGAATTGGTAATTCGGAGCAGGACATGCAACCCCTGGATCTCAATGGGAAGAATTATTGTGCCGCCAAGACCCTCTACATTTCCGATTCGGACAAACGGAAGCACTTTATGCTTTCAGTGAAAATGTTCTACGGTAACGGGCAGGAGGTGGGAGTATTCCAAAGCAAAAGAATCAAAGTAATCTCGAAGCCGTCCAAGAAGAAGCAGTCGCTGAAGAATGCGGATCTGTGCATTGCAAGTGGAACTAAAGTAGCCTTATTCAACCGACTGCGGTCTCAGACCGTGAGTACTCGATATTTACATGTCGAAGATGGGAATTTCCATGCCTCCTCCACCCAATGGGGAGCTTTTACCATCCATTTGCTCGACGACAACGAGTCTGAATCGGAAGAATTCAGTGTCCGGGATGGGTATATACACTACGGATCAACCATCAAGTTAGTCTGTAGTGTGACAGGGATGGCTCTACCTAGACTTGTCATTCGAAAGGTGGACAAACAAATGGCACTGGTTGAAGCAGATGACCCGGTTTCTCAGCTCCATAAATGTGCCTTTTACTTAAAAGATACGGATCGAATGTATCTGTGTCTCTCCCACGAGAAAATTATCCAGTTCAAAGCAATCCCGGCGACCAAAGAAGCCAATAAGGATGCTATCAGCGATGGAGTGGCATGGACGATTATCAGCACAGACAAAGCTGAGTACCACTTTTACGAGGGGATGGGGCCCGTTCAGAACCCTATCACTCCAGTACCCATCGTCCACAGTCTCAATTTAAACGGAGGTGGTGATGTGGCAATGCTGGAACTTAGTGGAGAAAATTTCGGACCAATGCTCAAAGTTTGGTTCGGGGAAGTGGAAGCGGATACCATGTACCGATGTCAAGAGAATCTCCTCTGCGTTGTTCCAGATATCTCCCTTTTTCGTCAAGGTTGGCAATGGGTTCGAGAGCCGACTCAAGTCCCTGTGACACTGGTCCGGGACGATGGCGTCATATTCCCAACAGGCCTAACTTTTGTATACACTCCAGAGCCAGGACCCCATTCGAGGTCTCCTACTATTGACCATGTCATGAGTAAACAGCCGAAGAATCCCAATTACTCCGAGCGTAGTGGAACACATGCAATAAACATTCAAAATGATACAATAAGTGTAAATACCCGTATCGGAATAGGCAAGTACACGTACAATATACATGCAAATGACTAATGCACTTATGATATTTCAGTTACTTTGATAGCTATAGATCTTCATGTTGCCAACGTACGTTTAATATATTATTACATTATATAATCGCCTTTGTCATAGCTTTTAGGTCAATTCGTTGCTAGTATTTCGGTCGGTGTGTATCGATGCTATGTGAGGAAGGAGGACAGACTTATATGACTATTTTTCGTATTGAACTAATTGAACATGTAAAATCTCGTACAAGAAATATGATACCGAAGAGAACGTTAGCGTTTCTTGTGGTTTCCAGTGTGGGATTGTTCTAGTGCTATAGTTGACTGGGAATACTTCGAGATAACTTTTTTAGCCTGAGACCACTTGTACACTGCATTTTTACGATTTTGTTACATATGCTAGGCTACCTTTGTACGAAAAATAATATTTTCAACCGCTCATGTTGAAGAGACTTTTTGTAAATAAAATTGTAAATTCTACTATACTTCACATATCATGCCTTATTTCTCTCATGGGATAACATGAATAACAGAAGTAATAGGCTCCCCAGAATTTATCAACTTATCTCATGCAAGATGCTAATAAGAGAACATCGTGACATAATGAGAACGATCATTTTTTATTTCATACAGAAACCTTTGTAAGTAAAATTTACTTCGCCCTCTTCTTCTTACCAGCGTCACGGGCTTTCGCAGCTTCCTCTGGATTTTCTGCCGCCTCCTTGGCTCGCTTAGCACGAATACCGACTAATCTTGCATCCGCTCGTGCTTTACGCAGGGTTACAAACACGGAATTAGCTGGATCACTCTCTTCCGCAGTGATCTTACGTGCTTTCTCCCGTTTCGCGGGCTGTCTAATTGGCAGAACTGGTCCCTTGAGCTGAGCAGCTAGTTTAATTTCCTCAGCCTAAGAAAGGGAAAGACGAATCATACTCAACACCGTCGGATCGATACTAGTATTAGCCATGAAAAAAATGGACTTTATGAATGCCACTTACAGTCGAATCGCCCTTCGCAGGTTTCTTCGGGTTAAGCGGGAATAGGATCAGTTTGGATCGGTATTCCTTCAAACGCTGAACATTCTGCTGGAGTCCTTCAAGGGATCGATTCTTACGACGATGATCAACAGCAATGCCGATTGTTCGGGCAAATCCACGGCTGAGTCCTGCCCTTTTGATTTCATCCAAAGTAAATCCACGACCTCCACGGACTTTAGTGTGATACTTCACAGTCGGGCAGCGTACAATCGGCCGGAGTGGGCCGGCAGCTGGACGCGGTGCGATCGCACGAGCCTTCTTCAGACGCCCTAACTGACGCCTCTTCTTACGGGCTGGTTGGTTGAACCAGGTCTTGACATATCGTTGCCAATCCTTATGGAAGTGCCCATTGGGCACCATATTATTTCCCTTACCCATGTCTGCAAACAGTGGACAGTCAAGTTATCTCAATATTCAATTCAAAAAAGTCTCAAATTTTGAATTCATGTGAGATTCTCAAAAGTTCAATCAGAACGAAATTCTCTCCACTTCCCAGTAGGGGTTTATAGCTACAGCAATTCCTATGCCACGGCAACTAAACCAGAGGCAAATGAGACCATGAGGTTCAGGCAGGGTTTCTAAGGCAAATTCGCTATTCGGCTTTCACATCGATTTTGACTCGTCAAGCATTGAAAAAAATCACAACATAAATCTTCATGAAACATTAATCACCTTAACAAATGCAATAGTTTAAAATGCTCGTCAGTTCTTTCCCGAGTGGTCACACACTTACATGACTTTAACAATACTTCCCACGTCCCGCAAGAACATGTAATAATAAAATAATTTGCTGTGATAGAAAACAACTCAAAATAATAAAATCTAATACGCCCGCACCCGCATTACTACGAGTTTCCAACTCGTAAACTTAAGAATATGTTGGGCACATTTTCCAACCGCTGTCCTACGCAATGTGCCCAGACCACAAGCACGCAGTCTTAATCATGCCGCTTCGTCTTATACCTAATATTTTCCAGTCAAATTCAACTCTACTACCGTTCAAAAATGAAAAATACTACATTCCTATGAATACCTTTCGTAATATACAATTATTTCCAAAATTACTTACCGATTTAAAAACGATCTCACGTCCTCAACACAACTGAAAGTACACGGCGTGTCTTGCGGTGCGGTGTGCTGTGAGAAATGGATGAGGCTACAGGATCTCCCAGAGTGAGACACTGTACATGATGAACTTCACCTCGTGACTCCCACCGCCAAATTCATATTCTGAGTGGTCTCAAAAATATTATTTCTGACATGATAATGGCACGATTGAGAGACTGACAAGTGTTTACTTGGAGCAGTATTGTTTTTTAAACTAAAATTCGAATTCAAAAAATATAAGACAGGTTCCAATTACCTCACGCCACGAAACAGTTTTGTGCCTGAGCTTCCCGCGAAATTCCACGGAAGTGAAATCGGGCCTCAGCCTACCAAAGAGAATTTTAGGAGAGGCTCCTGAAAGTGTGCATTAGTCAAACAAGAATGAAAATTGGACTGGAATTTTTCGCAGTCATAGCTATTTCTGCAGGCTCAGAATTAGATCTCCTAGAAGAAGTTAAAGGACAACAAAGGATACGAAAATGTGGATTTTAGGATTGATTATCAATTTATTTCTACTATATTCCGTCTTTGACATCCACTTCAAATCTCCAGTCGTTCAAGTTCCAATTATCCATGAAGGGATCGTGCTTTCGGGAATACGACGAATAGTCGTTCTAGTTGGTGATGGCCTTCGTGCTGATAGCTTCTTTGGTCAACCCCATTTGCGTCCGCACCTCTCGTAAGTTCTAAACAACTGGATTCAAAGCTTGTAAAATGTCCTTGCGGAGGCAGTACTAGGATGGGCAGATGTAGGATTGAAATTTAAATTCGCACAGTCTTGGTCATTTAGCGAAAGATGGTTGATTTTGCTATTAGATGCGTTAGTTTACTCAATTATTTTCAGGGAACTTTACAGTAGTCAGTTCATGCGGTCCAGTAACTGCATCAGTACTTCCCCTTGATGTTCACGAGTAGTTTTTTTTACCAGAAAAGTCACAATATTTTTCAATTTGGTGCGGGAATTAAATAGGTACTTTCGTTAAGTTGCAAGCTCCTTGCATTCTTGCAAACGAGGGTCCAACCAACAAAAGTTAGTTTTAGCTAATAAATCAAACATGAGTTTTTTTCCGCAGAGAAATTGTAACTTTGAATTCAGAAGGCTATGCAGGTTTTCGTATAAGTAGCAATTTTCAATCCCATTTTTTGTCTAACATGGCTGGACTAAAATTATTGGATCCGACAGAAATTTTGGTATACATTTTCCATGGTAAGGGTATACAGTGGATGTGCGTGGAAAGGACATGCGGGAAAACATGCATTTATGGACTGGAATCAAGAAAGGTAATAATCTAGGAAAGGGTCAGGATCTTTCTATCCTGTATGTACGTCAGTGCGGATTTTCTCTGAAAATTTCCAAATCCATGGACTACTGCGGATCTGTCAGTGTCAGCAGTACGTCGGACTCAATTCTATCTCTCAGTCTCACTGGAATACGCTTAAAACATAGAACTTTCGTCCCGTGAAACGCCTCCCTTAAGCTGTTACGGAAGGTCACTGTCAATCAGGCCAAGAGCCCGTCCAAGTTGTAAGGTTAGATTAAGGCGCTGGTCTGAAAATGAAAGCTGTATATTCTAATGAGGTTCTTTGTGGAGTAATCACACGCGCGGCGAAAATTAAGGTACATTCAAAGAAACTGCATTATTTGCAGACAACTTAGGGCCTTTTGTCGTCGGAAGCGTTGACCCTTGAAAAGTTGGGGGACAGAGCGTGACAAGATTTCCTCCGGACCCTTTTTTTATAAAAATTCTTTTGTCACCTTGTGCATGTTCGCTGCAATGTACTGCCTCACTACTGAAGACTGCAGAGTGCAGAGGGTGCATGCTGTGAGCTGTGGCTGTGGGAAGGCTATATGTTTGTATGCATGTACATGAACATATCCAGCCTGATCAAGAACAAGGTTGGGTTTAAAAGGAAAAATGTATACACTATATATATATATATATTTTTAGGTTCATAATGAATTCAACGAATGTAGCGTGGGGGATCTCAGATACACGAGTTCCAACGGAATCCCGTCCCGGGCACGTGGCCCTGTTCTCAGGCTTGTACGAGGACCCTTCAGCTGTCTTTACCGGGTGGAAAGAAAATGTGGTCGCTTTTGACTCAGTCTTCAACCGATCTACTTACAGCATTGCACTCGGCTCTCCCGATGTTGTCTTAATGTTTCGGAAAGGTGAACTGAATTCACAATAAGTTCCTTTTTTTTCAAAGGTGGGTCGGGGGGAAGGAGGCAAAAAATTCTCGTACGGATGGATTCGTTACAGAAAAATTACCATTATAAGAGGCGCCTCCTGCATTTCGCTCCCTTCACATGTACATGGTCAATTTCCCGCACTTGTATGCATGTGTGCGTTCATGTCTCCAAATAGGCGTTCCCGCGAGCAAGCTTTACGTCGAGTCCTATCCCGGCCACTGGCAAGACTTCCTCGCGGCAGATTCCTCCAACTTGGATGTTTGGGTGCTGGAGAAGTTCCAGCAGCTCATCAGGACTAGGGCGATTCCGGATCATGATAAGCTCCTCATGTTCCTCCACCTCCTGGGTATAGATAACACCGGGCATGCCAAAAAACCTCACTCGAAGTAAGCCCTGATCGTTCCTGTCTTTCCCCAACTTGTTCGTTGTGGGACTTTTCTCGATATGGGCAACCGCCCGACAGGGTTTTTGTGTGTGACACATGCAAAAACTCTTTCTCGACTTTCCAGGGAGTACAATGCCAATATTGAGCTTGTGGATGGCCTCGTCAAGACTGTGGAAACGCAAGTGGAGCAGTATTTCAATGACAAACAGACTCTGTTTATTTTTACGGCAGATCATGGCATGACGGACTGGGGTGAGTTATTGAGTGAATGACTAACATCAAGTAGTATAGTTCTGAATCCTACCGTTTAATATGTAATACAATAAATCTCCTCCTTTAGGTTCCCATGGGAGTGGCTCGGCCACGGAAACGGAGACGCCATTCGTAATCTGGGGCCCTGGAATCAAGTTAGTTGATTTACTCGTGTTTCTCATATGTCTCCCAGGAAGTTTTACGTCTGATCAAAGCCTATATATATATATATATATCTTGAATATTTTCATGGTTCAAGTCCTTGGGCTTGCATAGTAGAGAGTGCATATGACAATGAGACTAGAAAAAATGGTAGTTTTCCATCCACGTCTTTTCATTCCCTTTCTGAACCCCACTTTTTTGACAATTACACAGGAGGACAAGGGAAGGGAGGCTGAAGCAAGCGGATTTCGCAGCACTGATGGCAGGTGCCCTCAATATCCCCTTCCCCACAAACTCGGTGGGGAGGTTCCCATCACACTTTTGGACATTGAAACCCTTTGCGTACGACACGCTCCGTGCCAATTTCCTCCAAATTCATCAGCTCATGGTGACAAAGAAGGAGCACGTGGCTGCCAATAGGAGGTTCGACCTCATCCCGTATGGAGAAGAGGTGGAAATTGCTCGAAAGTACAATCAGTCCTCCCAGTTTGCTGACTCATCCGACTATGACACGGCGGTAGTGTGAACTGATAGATAACCATCTTGGGTTAATCCCAAGATTGAGTACGAATGCTTAGAGACTTGGCCCCTATTTTACATTGCAGATTGAGACCCTTCACCAAGGGATTGACTTGGCTCTGGAGGGTATCGAATATTACAACCGCTACGACCAGCAATTACTCATTGTCTTCGCCATCTCCACATTCGTCGCCTGGATGACTCTCATCTCGTTCTCCTTACTCCTCGGAGGTCGGGATGTAAATTATTGGGATAGAAAATACTGGCTGTCCCCAGCCGGTCTATCCCCCCTCATCATTCAAGGTCCGTGTATTATAGGGGTGGCTCATGTCTTCTCACTCACAATAGCAATGGCTTTTATAGGGTCAGAGCGTGCGGAAGCCGGAATCATAAAATAAATTTTTGCTCTCATGGGTGCACATGCACACGGCTACCACACATTATTATACGCCCCTTGTGTCTGTGCAAGGGACGGGAATTTTACTGAATGGAAAGATGCAACAGGAGGGCTCTTTTAGGCGCGCACGGGTACAAGAACCATGGCGACGATGCATCATGTAATCATGAATAGAGGCTTATACACTCTCATCATCTGCTCCATGTCCACACACACACACACACATACACCCATGCAGTTATTGTGAATGCACTCACTCATTCAGTCACACAGTGTGCACACGCGCACATATCTGCACACCACACATCCAGCAACACATAGTACATACGTACGCATAGCTGCGTACAACCAGCTACACATTGTACGGACGCACACATACCTACACACAACCAGTCACACATTGTACTCGCGCACACACATATCTACATGCATGTTACTTACTCCAATCCAGGGTCTTATGATTGGTTCCTATATTGATCGCAGGTTTGATAGGATGGTCCTTCTGGCGCTTCCCGTACGCATTCGTCCCCCTGTACTTGTGCCGGCTAATCTGGGCCCTGTGGGCCGAAGGACGAGGAAACGGATCAAATGTTTCCGTCAAAAGTTTGCTCATCCTCGTAGTATTGTCCACGGTCGGGACGGAGTTGCTGGTGAACAGCTTCTACGAGCGGGCCGTTCTGACTCTTGGTCTCATTCTGAACGCCATTTGGTCCATGAAAGGGAAGAAGTTGAGCACCTGGCAAAGAATCTTATGGCTCGGCTCCGTCGCATGCCTCGCAGTCTTCCCTCTTTCCCCTGTCATCGAAAAGAAACAAAGCCCGGTTTTTATGTGAGTTTTGCTCCCTCCTTTATTCGCGTTTCCGTATATCTACACATGCTGACTACTCGCGTGTGCTGACTTTGTCCTGGGAGAGAGCGAGAGAGCGGAGTGGCAGCGCGAGATACTGCTGGAGTAATTCTTCTGGGTATTTCTTCTGTAATTTATCCCTTGGAGTCCTTATGGTTCATTCTTATTTCTATATGTATGCATGTAGAAATAAAATAAGTGTCTATGTGTGTGTGTATGTGTGTGTGAACACCTTGCAGGACTCTGGGACCGTTAGTCTCCACTGGCCTTGTCATCCTCATCCTCCTGAGAATGGCTCGTTTGCGCCGAAGGGACAGCGTGATTTTAGCAAGTCAGACGGTCCTTCTCTTCTCCGTCGCCTTCCTCATCCACTTCCCTCAGTCCGGAATAACGCGAATTATATCCTGGTCCTCCGTCCTAGTATCCTTCCTTGGTCCCACCCTCACCTCCTCCGCCGACTTTCTCGTCCGACTCATCTCAATTTTCCTGGGCATCGCCACACCGTTCTCCCTACTGAGCTTGTCCTACGAGAGCTTATTCCTTCCTGCCCTATTCCTCACCCTTCTGTGTCTCATGAAGTTGGAGGTGAGTGAGGAGGGGGATGATCTACCCTGGGATCAGTTCCTGTCCTCTCCACTGTCCAGTCATGACGGGGAAGCTTGGCGGGATGAGTGGGGGAAGGTTCGGAACTTGCAAAAATCCTTCCGCAGAGCTTGGCTCCACGTAAGAGAACACAGCTACACTACAAGAACACATTGTGCATATATTGTGTGAGGTTAATGGTTAAGGCCCACTTGGGGATGGGAAATCTGAGGGAGAATGAATGGGAACTGTTGTGTGTGTGTGTACTAATGAGACTGTATTATTTGGTGTCCCTTTCAGCTCTTCTTTGTTTTCCTATCATTCTTCGGGACGGGGAACATAGGAAGTGTGAGCTCCTTCGACCCGCTCGCCGTCCGCTGTTTTGTGAGCATTTTCAATCCATTTGTAATGATGGTGGCTCTGCTGGAGAAGATCGTGGGACCCTTCCTCCTCGTCTCCTGCTTCTTCCGCATGCTTCTGTGGTCCAGGGTGCAGGTGGAGAGGAATTTTCTCATCGTCCTTCTCCTCTGCCAAGGGATGGCCCTCCATACGTTCTTCATGGTGAGAAATACAGGGTCTTGGCTCCAGATCGGGACGTCCATCTC